>JAUPFT010000013.1:43737124-43989624 GCA_036936625.1 Parnassius smintheus behrii
TGTCAGCGATATGTAGGTCTTTTATCTCACTAACAAAATGGTGTGAATCCATTGTGTGTGTTCTTGTATGTCCTTTCGGTGGTGACAGTATTTTTGCCTAGTGTTGCACCTAAAAGTAGTATTATTAATTAAAAACCATACGGTACGTGTTTCAAATTTAGATATACTTAATAATAATAGTAATAGGATATTACTGAAGTTCATGTAACACTAGAATAATATTAATCACATTATAACTTTCACTTGTTTTATGGTTTATAAATCCGTTAAAAATAGTTTAATTTCGACTTGTAACATTCGCCTAAATATTAGAATATCACGTTTCAATCAACCACTTAATGTTATTACTTATTGTGTAATTACCATTGGTATTATACTTTTTAAAAAATGTAAAAGTCCATACTAAAACTGGCAAGTATAGACATGGTTTAGCGGAATCCAAGAGCCTTCTACGGTTTTTCATAATATGAAGATTGTCGTCTGTGAAGTGTCTTGAGCATAGCCACACTATTTCTGGTGGGGAAACCATTGGTCCCCTCGACATGTAGCCTTTTTCCTGACCACATTTTTCCTTTCGGGGCATTAAAACCTATAACATATATGTACCACAAATATACACCACTATTTGTATAAAATAACGACTACAAAAAAAAGTAAACGATGACCAAACAAATATCGACTTATAAATCACAACACTATCGATACACGTGCTGTCGTTAGACAAAGACAACTATTTTAATTTACGTAATGAGTGAAAAGGACATTTCAAAAAGACATCAACGGGTGCTCAAATGATATCACTTTGCAACATTATATATCCAGTGTAAGTTGAACTCCGGGGCATTTGAAATAGGTTAACGTGATAAGAATAAAATTTACTTACCGATGAAATATTATGCCATCTTTTTGATAACTGGATGTCTCAGCTGACTTGCCACACCATTTCACAGCATAGGAAGCCATTTGTAATGTATTTTGGATACAAAATTATTTTTAAATTTTCCAAAACTCAGACGTGCCTACGGATCACATACTTGGTCGAAACTGATATCGTAATTCTTAGCGTTACTTCGTATGCTAGCTACAGCAAGTATGTGTTGCGCGCGTTTGTGGCCCTGTATCCGGAATCTATTAGGAGGTAATCTGTATACCCCACTTATAAAACTCACATAGAGAGGATCGAAAAGGTTCAAAAAAAAGTAATTCGTAGTTTAACTTACCGTTTTGGTACTCCAAGAAATGTCAAAACCTATCATGAAAAAATTAAGCATTTTCAACTATAGTTATGGGCATGTATGTATGGAAAAGAATCTTTTTGTGACGAACACTTGCTTATGTATGCCAAGGAAAGAGGTGACGATAGAAGCATGATAGATTTCATAATTGTGGATGAAAGATTGAGGGGCGCAGTGGTAGATACAAGGGTTTACCGGGGTTCTAACGTAGGAAGGGATCATTACTTGGTTTTATGCCGATTTAATGGTCTATTCAGGCGTTGGCGCCATCGATCATCTATGTCTACCACTGCGTTACAGCGTATTAGAACAGAAAGGTTACAAGATAAAGGTGAGAAAAACAAGTTCAAATGTAGACTGAAAGAAAATATAAGTGGTTTGGATGAATTATGTATGAAGGAGTTAGACTTGGAGAATGTATGGCAAAATGTAAAGAAGGGTTTAGTGGATACAGCTATCGAAGTATGTGGTGTTAGTAAGAGAAAGAATGAAAGGAAAAATAATACGTTATGGTGGGATGATGAGGTACGTATGGAAGTTGAAGCAAAGAAGAGAGCATGGCTAGATTTACTAGCAACAAAGGCTGGTAATTCTAGTGGTACGAATGATGATATTGAAAGAAAAAAGGCAGTCTTTAGACATCTTATTAAGAGAGTAAAAGAAGTAGTTGAAAGAAAAAAGCAAGAAAGAACGGATAAGAATGATAGAAAAATATCGGATAATTTCCAGGCAAATATTAAAATGTTCTGGAAACTTGTAAGAACTGCCAGGGGACATTCAAAACAGCCTATGATGAATGCTATAAGAGACGAGAATGGCTATATTCTGAATGATGAAGTTTTGAGTTTAAAGAGATGGAAGGAATATTTTGAAAGTGTGTTTATGAGTGAGGAGACAACGTGTGTACTAAGTGAAGTAGAAACTCCGAAAGAAGAGGAAAGAGGTATCGAGATAAGTATAGAGGAAATAATGAAAGCAATTAAAAGCATGAAAGCAGGTAAGACTGCCGGATATGATAGAGTTTCACTCGAAATGCTAAGGGCTGGAGAGGAAGTGGTGGCAGGCCTGCTGCACACCTTGTTTAATTTATGCTGGGAACTGAAGCGGGTACCGGTAGACTGGTGCAAAGCCGTGATAGTCCCAGTATATAAAGGAAAAGGGTCGCAGCAGGAATGTAAAAACTACCGTGGCATCAGCCTTCTTAGCATTGTGGGAAAACTGTATGCTAAGGTACTGATTGAAAGGGCCATGAAAGAAACTGATGGAAAAATTTGGGATGTGCAAGCGGGATTTAGAAAGGGAATGGGATGTACAGATCAAGTCTTTTCCATGCGCATGATCGCAGAGAAGTTTTTGGCCAAAAACGAAAAGGTTTTTTGTGCGTTCATGGACTTGGAAAAGGCCTATGACAGTGGATAGGCATGTGCTATGGCAAACACTGAACTCATTTGGGTTGAGCGACGGCTTAATACAGGCATTGGAGTCCCTTTATAGGGACTCTAGTGCTTGTGTTAGGATCAACGGGGTCTACTCGGACTGGTTTGACATCCATAAAGGTGTCAGACAGGGCTGTGTGGCTTCCCCGTGGTTGTTCAACCTATTTATGGACAGTTGTTTGCAAAATTTGAAAGTTGAAGAATGCGGATTAAGAATGGGTGAGTTAACCGTCAATTATGCCTTTTGTACGCCGATGATCAAGTTATCCTTGCGTCGTCGGCGGCCGAGTTGCAAATGATGGTTACATTAATGAACAGATCATTAAAAGAAAGGGGTATGAAAGTGAACGCAAGTAAGACGAAGGTTATGGTTTTTGAAAGAGAAGAAAGTAAAACGATTTGTGATATAAGAATAGAAGGGGAGTATATCGAGCAAGTAGAAGAGTTTGTATATTTGGGCTGCGTATTTAGCAGGGATGTGAGATATGATAAGGATATAGAACGAAGAGTGAATGCGGGATATAGAGTAAATGGGGCCCTGCACTCTATTGTAAAGAGTCAAAATATGTCGAAAAAGGCACGTATGGCAATTCACAATGCTGTTTTGGTCCCTACTTTAACGTATGGTCGTGAAAGTTGGGTGTGGCAGAAGAAGCACGAGAGTAGAATGAACGCAGTAGAAATGCGGTCGTTAAGGAGTATGTTAGGGCTGAATCTGAATGACAGGGTAAGAAATTGTGTAATAAGAGAAGAGTGTGGTTTGTAAGATGATGTGACCAGGATTAAGAAAGGAATGCTTCGGTGGTTTGGTCATGTGGAAAGAATGAATGAGGAAAGAGTGACAAAGAAAATTTATGTTGCAGAAGTGAATGACAGAGTCGGAAAGGGACGTCCTAGGCGAAAATTTATCGACCAAATTGGCGATTTATTGAAAACGGGCCAAATTAAGAGTACCCTTAACCGACGAGCATGTATGCGTAGGTGTATGGATGTGAAGGAGGCGAGAGAGGTGTGTCAGGATCGTGCCAAATGGAAGTCTGTAGTATCTGCCTACCCCTCTGGGTGACAGGCGTGAGTGTTTATGTATGTATGTATGTTATGGGCATGCACTAATTAGGTCGGCATGCCCATAAAGTATGACATTGACAGGTACTGTCTGTACTTCTAAGAAATTCAGGACTTCATAGGCGTGATTTTTACTGACAGCTATCGCAGAGATCAAGCTATCTTTTATGAACCATAGAACCCCTTTCCCTACGCTGAAATCACTTAGACATGTCACTCCTACATAAAACTATAAATAATTACATTGACTGTGTCCCGTTATGGTCCAAATTTCAATTTAACGTACCATGCAGAATACCAAGATATCCGTGTAGCCTCTTTAAGATTAAATTTTGTAGAACCAACTTAGGTCGCGACTCCCCAGTGATCCGTATATCTCGCCTGTACAACAAGCTCACCAAAAATGAACCCGACCTCGACGTTCACCATGATACCCTTGCTCAATTTTATATCTTTATCATTATTTTTATTTTATTTAAGAACATATTTTTCTCAATTTTATTTAACATTTGTAACACAACGCATGCTGTGATTGCCTATAATTGTAAGAGCAGTTAATCATGTAAATTTATAACGCTGTAATGTAACCAAAGAGATTTAAATATATATATATATATATATATATATATATATATATATATATATATATATATATATATATATATATATATATATATATACAATAGCCATAGAGCGGACATTAGGAACGTTTGCATACAAAAACGTGCGTGTGTGATACCACTACTATATAGCAACACTACGCTGATTATTTATATGGAAAACATTTCAGCTATTCCCCATTAGATGATGCTAATAAATATAAGGTGATGCTAATAAATATATGATATAGATAATAAATAATCGGGTTTAGTATCGGTTTTTTTAAAGTTTAATGTTCCCGTTTCGACATCAAAGTATCGATAACGTTGTTGAAGGTTACTAAGTTTGAAATGCATTACGATATAATAGTAGGGAATATGCATGATTGTTTTATTGTATAAATCTAATTATTATGGCTTCTATCATACATAAAATTATATTAACTTTTTACGCCACTTCACATGCACACTACGCACACACACTGCCACACACTAAGTGTCATGAAGTAAAATACTTAATTTCCAATAACTAAGAATCAATTCAAACAGCAGTCACATTGGTGGCATCTTGGATGACGTCGCTCGGTCCATTAGATGCTATAATAATAGCATATCATAGCACATCGAGATAGGCCAAATGCAATAAGAGATCACCTCTATGTTTTTGAATTCGTTTCTTTTACAAAAATACATTTTCTAGCATACTTGTAAGCAGCTGGAGATTAATAATAGAGAGTTAGAGCAAATTTATGAAAAGAAAGATTAAATTTACGACAAGATAATCCTGCCTTCGTAGATTGCTTATTGAGTCTATCATAGACGGCTTGCGTTTCTTCTGTAGCATTTACGTAATTAACCATATTTTTTTAATATAAAACTTTTTTTCTAAATGTTTAAATAATCTTTAAAGTTTAATATTTTCCGTTTGAAATATTTATTTCGTTGGCCTAGTTTATTTTTTTATTTTAGCCTTATGGCGTATATTTTGTTTTTGTAAATTGTGAACTTGCAACTTCAATGCAATTTTCCTCGGACTATCAATATTGACCTCAGAGTCTGATACAACAACACTGATTGGTGTAACTCTGGTAGCCTCCACACTTGTTTCATTATTCTGCAATTATAAAAAGGTGATTTTAAGAAAAGATTGAATAAAATCTGTGATGAAGACTAATAGGCAAATGTTCAGCTTTGCTTAGCTGTACCGCTATAAATAACATACAACTTACTTCACTTTATTTAGTACTTTGAGCATTATTTTGATAAAGAATAGATATAGAAGCCAATTTTCTTCTTTGCGCTCTATTTGGACAAACCGTATCCACTTTTCACGCACTGTGGTATTAACTGACGGAAACCTAAAATTACCAGATACGTGCATATATTTTATTATACAAAGATCATAATTATAATGCCCCTTCGTAGAACTCTGTAAGCAAATGATTTTCATAACATGATATGTTTGTAAGCAGTTTGTAAATTTTATGTTATTAATGAGATGCAATACTTATGGACCCACATCAATAAAAAAACCGTCACTTTAAGTTTTTACCTTATTTCCCAACTCAGGCTTAACCTACAACTTATTGCATCTTATATCTTCAACAGTGTAAATTGTTTTTAATGTAACAAACCTATAGCCCTCCCCTATCAGTGTAAGCCAGGATATATTAGGCTCCGTCTTTGAAAACCACCAGACAATGAAGCCCGGTGTGTAAAAGCACAGCAAGTATCCTCAGCATGCTCAAAAGCAACACAGAAAATCTTATCAGCATGCGTAAACAAACATTTTCCCACCCTTTCTCCACATAAAGTAAGCTACTTAGCATAGTTGGTATGTGCTACTCATCTCTGTTATAGTTCATAAAATATAGCTTGATCTCTGCGACAGCTGTCGGTAAAATCACGCCTATGAAGTCCTGAATTTCTTAGTAGTATAGACAGTACCTGTCAATGTCATACTTTATGGGCATGCCGACCTAATTAGTGCATGCCCATAAAGTGCGACATCGACAGGTACTGACTGTACTACTAAGAAATTCAGGACTTCATACGCGTGATTCTTACTGACTGCTGTCGCAGAGATCAAGCTATCTGTTATGAACCGTAGTATGGGTACAGTATCGTTGACTGTTTCACCTCACTAAATATTGTGAATGATTAAATCGGCATTCTGTATTTTTTATCGATAACGCCAATCGTCAATCACTAACACATTTGTAAATAAATAGTGACACTCTTGGATAACAGAGGGCGCTTATAACAAAATTAATAAATAATGATTTCTTAAATTTCATGATTTCTTAACGTCGAAAAGTCGGGATAATAATAAAAATAAAGTAATTAAACGCGATAAAATCCGTAAACAATAGTTTCATTCAAAATTAATAAATGTTCTAGAAAAATCAACTAGATATAAAAGATTATTTTGTAAGCATACATTATAATCACGATAATAAACCGAAATCACGTTCATTTTTCCGTCCCACTCGTGCTCTAATCCAGAATCCCGAAACCTTTCAGCTCGAGTTAAGTAACCGCTTTCAGTGCCTAGAAGATTGCAATGCAGTGGACGATATGAATGACAAGCTCGTGGAAATTGTCCACGCGATCGGAGCTAAGTATTGCAAGACCGGCCGCAGAAGAACACATAAGCTCTCCGATCACACTCTTAATCTCATGATTTGACAGCATACAGGCAACTGAACAGACAGATCTCCAAATGCATGCGGCGAGATCTACGCAAATTTAATACTGCTCGTATTGAAGAAGCGATGGAGCGGAACTAGGGCTCCAAAGGCTTTGCCAGAGATCTGTCTGCCAGAAAGAGCCAACTGTCAAAGCTGAAGACTGAGTGTGGCAGCATCGTTTCCGGTACACCTGAGATTCTGAGTGAGATTGAGAGGTTCTATGGGCAGCTGTACACATCATCGTTGGAGCCACACGCAAGTGTGAGTAACGATCCAAGAGCGGGTCTTATCCGACACTATTCCGATGATATCCCGGAAGTCAGTCTGAGCGAGATTAGAATGGCTCTCCAGCACCTTGAAAACGGCAAGTCCCCGGGCGAGGATGGAATTACAGCGAAGCTTCTGAAAGCGGGTGTAAAACCGGTACTTGAAGTCCTTCAGAGGCTCTTTAATTCCGTCCTCAATGGTGGCACTACTCCAGAGGCGTGGAGCAGAATTGCAGTGGTCTTGTTCTTCAAGAAAGGTGACAATGCCCTCTTGAAGAACTACAGACCGATATCCCTTCTGAGCCACGTCTACGTGCTGTTTTCGAGAGTCATTACGAATCGTCTCGACTCGACGACTTCCAGCCTCCCGAACAAGCCGGTTTCCGAAAAGGCTTTAGTACCATAGACCACATACATACCCTTCGGCAAATTGTACAGAAGTCCGAAGAGTACAATCTGCCACTTTGCCTGGCGTATGTGGACTATGAGAAAGCCTTTGATTCCGTCGAAATTTGGGCGGTGCTACAGTCCCTTCAGCGGTGCCAAGTTGACTGTCGGTATATCGAAGTGCTGAAGTGTTTGTACAGTAGGGCTGCGATAGCTATCCGAGTACAGAACCAGAGTACGAAACCTATCCAACTGCAGAGAGGTGTAAGACAGGGTGACGTTATATCCCCGAAACTCTTCACCGCTGCATTGGAAGACGTTTTCAAGCTACTGGACTGGAAAGGATACGGTATACAATCAATGTCGAGTGCATCACTCACCTTCGATTTGCCGACGATATAGTCCTTATGGCAAAATCGCTGGAGGACTTAAGCACTCTGCTCAATGACCTCAATTGTGCCTCCCAACGGATAGGTCTTAAGATGAACAGGGACAAAACAAAGATCATGTTTAATGTCCATGTCACACCTATGCCGGTAGTTATTGGGAGCACTAAGCTCGAAGTTGTTGACGAGTACGTTTACCTGGGACAAATAGTCCGGTTAGGTAAGTCCAACTTCGACCTAGAGGTCAATCGACGGATTCAACTCGGCTGGGCAGCGTTCGGGAAATTACGACACATCTTCTCGTCAGGTATACCTCAAAACCTGAAAACTAAGTTGTACAACCAGTGCGTGTTGCCAGTGATGACATATGGAACTGAGACGTGGTCCTTCACTGCTGGCCGTATGAGGACACTCAAAGTCGCTCAGCGAGCTATGGAGAGGGCTATGCTCGGAGTTTCTTTGCGTGATAAACTTAAAAATGAGGATATCCGCAGTAGAAGCAGAGTGACCGACATAGCCCAACGGATTAGTAAGCTGAAGTGGTAATGGGCCGGTCATATAGCTCGAAGAACCGACAACTGTTGGGGAAAAAAGGTTCTCGAGTGGCAGCCTCGTACCGGTAGACGAAGTGTAGGGCGACCCCCCACTAGATGGAGTAACGACCTGGTAAGACATGCAGGAAGTCGATGGATGCAGGTGGCTCAGTACCGTGCTTTGTGGCATACATTGGGGGAGGCCTATGTTCAGCAGTGGACTTGTAAAGGGCTGTAATGATGAATGATGAATTACGTTCATTTTTTGCTCCATATCGTGACTTATAATATCTTAATGCACAACAGGGCACATTTTCTTAAAAATAATTTTTAAATTTACGAAGCGATTGCGTCTTGACCTTTTGACGATGTCACTAAGACTAAATGACAAATATCGGAGATATATCCTATGGGACAAAAGTTACAGACGACAATTTTGTTGCTGATGTCCGGTCTACTACTACTTAAATGTCTTTGAATGTAACCAAACATTAATCGCTGTTTCTTATGTTGGTAATCCAAATAAATAAATAAAAAACAACTAATTATTAAACCCCCAAACTTGTATTTCGCAATCTGACATGAAAATTGTTTCATCAACCCTTGGCCGCTTTTACCGTTGCCCCAGCTTTAGGAAATAATAATTCTAACGGCACTGAATTTTCGGATATTACTGTTAGGAAGATATACGAAATATTAAAAATGATGTATCTTAGCAACGTTCACTTGTTGATTGTCCCGCTATTGTAAACTATAAAAATAAAACTTCTATTAATTCTTCTTATATTGTTTATTTAAAACTAATGTATATGTTTTAAATATTAACATGGTAGCAGAGCGAAAAAAAAGCAATTAAACTTTGTGATACAAAAGTTCTAAATTTAGGATATTAATTTGGTCGAAACCAAACATTCCTATAAAGTATTCTGAACCTTATTTGAAACTTTTGAAGATGGAAATCAATAGGTGAAGCGTCAAAGATACAGGTACGATACCTAGATTCTAAAAACTGGAAGTTTAAAATTCTCATCGTGCTTAGAGCTATACCCGGAGCAATGAATATCATTTAGGGTAAACGATATAAGCCCATGCTAACGGACACAGCTATACCTGAAGAGAATCAGAAATATGAGAATGAATTAAAAGAGTTTGTGAATGTAGATAGTACAATCCTAATAATATTTACTACGAACATGTCTGAAGAGACACTGCAGCAAGTCATGCGTTTCACTTCTTCGAAAGAGATGTGGGATGAATTAAAGCATCTTAACAATGGGGAAAACAGAACGAAATTTTTACGAAATTTGTCTTGATTTCTTTAAATATTAAAAGGAAACCAATCACAATATGGCTACCCATATATCGACTTTAAAGAATATTTTGCACGAATTAAACAAAAATTTAGAGTCCGCAGAAAATCTTCCTGATATTTTACTGATTTGTAAAATTCTTGACACATTGTCAGTTCAATGTTATGGATTCAAAAGCAGTTGGCACTTGGCAAAAAAGGATAGAACAATTAAAAATTTAACTTGCCAGCTATGTGCCCATGAGAAAATTTTGTTTGTCAGAGTAGATGTTGAAAATTGTGCTGAGGCGCTATACGCAAAATCAGAAAGAAAAATATGCGGAAAAGATAAGAATTGGACAATTTTTTTCAAATATGATTACTGTGGGGAACAAGGACATAGAGTAAGGAAATGCAAGAAGTGGATCAGTGAAGGAAGGCCACCTAAATAATTAAGCGTGAATATAAATCAAACTAATCAAACGGTTTTATTGATGGACAATCTAGTAGATACGACAAATTGGTACGTGGATAATGGTGCTACCAGTCACATAACCAATAGAGGGGATTTTTTAAAACATTTTGAATATTTTAAAACTTCCCACACCGTCACAGGGGCTAATGGGCAAAGTATCGAGGCTGTTGGAATTGGTACTGTCCGTGCTGAAGCTTATGTTCAAGGTGGACTAGAAAATGTTTTACTAAAGGATGTTTGGTATGTACCTTCGATTACAAGAAATATATTTTCTGTGCTTGCTGCACAAGATCGCTCACCAAATTGTTTCTTCGAATCAACTGCTGAGACCTGTTCATTGAGAGTAAATGGAAAAGTTATGCTAACTGGAAATAGACAAAGACATGGAGGGTTATTTAAACTGCATTTAAAGTGTGTGCCACCTACACTACATATTAATCAGATAACAACTTCCAATTTACTACAAGTTCGTCATGAGAGGATGGCGCAAAAATAAGAAAAAATAAGAGAAATGTAAGACAGTTGATAGATAAAGAGCTCTCCATTAAAGTGGATCTGGACAAAGAACTTTGTGAAGGATGCATAAATGGTAAAGCCCACCGCAAAAGTTTTGTAACGAGACCAAGAGCATCAAAGGCAGGTGAAAAATTTTCATACCGATGATCCCGTATTCATTTCAGAAACACAGATATTTTGTTTTATTTAAAGACGACTTTACCAGTTCTCGCTTTATCTATTTTCTGAAAGAGAAGTCAGAAGTAACCTCAACGCTTAATAATATGGTAGCAAAAATAATGGCGTCTGGGCATAAAATAAGAGAAACTATTTCTGATAATTGGGGAGAATTTGATAACCAGAAGGTTCAGGATATTTTACGCATTAATGGCATTATTCAAAGATTAACTATGCCATATACTCCCGAACAAAAAGGAGCATGCGAAAGGGATAACAGGACAATTGTAGCGGCTGGACGTTCGATGATGTATGCTTATGAAGAAATAGCAAAAGGACTATGGGCTGAAATCGTAAATACCACCGTTTACATTTTAAATCGAACAGGGCCAACGAAGATTGCAGGAAAGTCTCCTCGTGAATTGTGGCATGGCAAAAAAACAGCTATTAAACATCTGAGAATTATAGGTTGTCAGTGCTATGTTCATATTCCTAAACAAAAGTGCTATACGCAAAACCAGCGTATAGCGCCTCAGCACAATTTTCAACATCTACTCTGACAGTCAAAGCTTTCTAATGGGCACATAGCTGGCAAGTTAAAATTTCAATTGTTCTATCCTTTTTTGCCATCAAGAGCTAACTGCTTTTGAATCCAAAATATTTAACTGGCAATGTGTCAAGAACAAATGTTACAAATCAATAATATATCAGCAAGATTTTCTGCTGACTCCAAATTTTTGCTTAGTTCGTGCCAAATATTCTTTAAAGTCGATATATGGCTAGCCATATTGTGATTTTTTTCCTTTTGATATTTAAAGAAATCAAGACAAAGTTCGTAACTTTTGTCTTCTGTTTCCCCATTGTATAGATATAGATGATATATAAGTTAAAAATATTAAGTTCAAAAAGGATTACAATTACCTCGAAACTGAGGCGCTGTAAGAAATCGAACTAAAAGTATCGATACTACTCAGGTATCGATACTTAGGGATGTAGATTAATGGAAAAGAATTTTTCTTTATTCAAAATTAATCGATTTGTCATAAATCGATTTTTATAAAAATAAATAATCGATTTATGCGAAAAAAAACGTAATTTTTTTTTGTATAAACAATACAATACAAGTTACATGCTTTTCATATCCTAATGATAAGCCTAAGAGATTCATATTAACAATTTATCAGATTAAAAATCAAATAAAATTATATGAATAAAAAAATAACCAATTCAAAAATAAAATCAAGGGCAATGTTCCTTTTAAATTTCAAGGTAAGGAATTAGGAAACCAAATAGCATTATTGATATAAGTTTTAGTACTATTAAACGTTTTATTTATTATAATAAATATAAAATGACGAGCATCCCACCAAAATGACAAACTTATTGTCTAAAAAATAAAATATAAATCAAATAAAAAATTGCCATAAATGTCCAGTCCTATTTTAAATTTGACTAGTTTTAACATAAAATACTTAAAATGAGAATTAAAAAAAAAACTAAACGACTACGCTATAATCTCAAATACAAAACTAAAATGCAAATATTTCGTTACTCTTTATGTTAAAACAATAAAATAATGATTATTGTCACAAATGTCCAGTCCTATTTTACATTTGTTACCCGTAAGACAGCAGGACGTTTTCGTTCTATGTACTGTTTTAAATTTGTAATATTGCTACAAGTTTTTAATTCTTTCGAACAATATTTGCATATTGCTGTGGTATTATGCCTTCTTCGTTATAAAATACTTTCGGTAGCCACTTTTAGATGTTTTACGGATAGAAGACATTTTTATTGTTTACCAACAACGGCAACAACTTTGTCTCACTCACCGCTACACTGAAACTACTTTATACGCATACATACATGCCTACAGATGGCGCCGTTTTTATTTAATCAACTTATACGTATGAACCTAATCCGAAAATTTTCATGCAACGCATAGATGCGCTGTTTATAAAATTGAAACCTACTGCATGATTTTTTCATACATCGCATAGATACGAGCTGTTTCTGAAAATCGATTTAAAAACGTAATTTATATAACCGATTTACTAAAAATAATAATCAATTTAAATAAAAATCGATTATTTTTATCATCCCTATCGATACTTTTTGCTCATCCCTAACTCATAATCACTATGATGTTTCTTGTTTTTTATTTGTAATAAATAAATTAGCAATTTAGATTATTAATTTGATTGAGTGGAACTGGATTATTTTCGGTCAAAATATAAATTATCGAAATGTCATTTTTACGTGGTTCAGAAAATTATGTATGGTGCACGACAAGTGTTCTCGGTAAAGGAGCGACTGGTGCAGTGTTTCAAGGTGTAAACAAAAATAATGGAGAGCCAGTGGCTGTGAAAACTTTTAATCAACTGAGTCATATGAGACCTCATGATGTGCAAATGCGTGAGTTCGAGGTTCTGAAAAAGGTAAAGCATGAAAATATTGTAAAGCTCCTGGCTATTGAGGAAGAACAAGAAGGTCGCGGAAAGGTAATAGTAATGGAGCTATGCACTGGAGGGAGTCTGTTTAATATCTTAGATGATCCAGAAAACACTTATGGTCTTCAAGAACATGAGTTTTTACTAGTTTTGGAACATTTAACAGCTGGTATGAAACACTTGCGTGATAATAATTTGGTTCACAGAGATTTAAAACCTGGTAACATTATGAAGTTTATTAATGAGGATGGAACAACTACTTACAAGCTTACTGACTTTGGTGCAGCAAGAGAATTACAAGAAGAAGAGCAATTTATATCTTTATATGGTACTGAAGAATACCTTCATCCAGATATGTATGAACGAGCTGTTTTAAGAAAGCCTGTAGGAAAAAGTTTTGGAGCGACAGTGGATTTGTGGTCTATTGGTGTCACTTTATACCATGTAGCTACTGGGCAATTACCATTTAGACCATATGGTGGAAGAAAAAATAAAGAAACAATGTTCTTTATAACTACTAAAAAAGCTTCTGGAGTGATTTCGGTAAGAATGTATTTGTATACATTTTAACAATTTAAATAATAAATTGTATTCATTGCTCATAAGACAATTTATGATGAATTTGCCAAATGCCATTTATTATTTATTTTGCTATCTATATAATATATCCTGACAATCAAAGTAGACTGGTAGAGAATTTCGAAAAGCATTAAGTTTCCTTTTTGTAATCCTTTCTATTAAGATGTAAGAAAGTATAAAGGTAAATAAATAAATTAACTTGAGAGTTATTGTGTATGTATACTTTTATTGCAGGTGTACTGTAACTGTATAGCATCTTAAAGATTCACAGTGAATGTATGAATCAAAACCCAAGTTAATAATATTGAATTATAATAAACATATGTCTACTATTTCAAAAATTTGATGATTTATTTACGACTATAATAGTCAGCATGGTTCTTCAACCAGGGAAGGAGCACACACTCACAGAATAGCGTAAAATAGCACCACAATGCTGGAGTGTTTTGTATGGTGAGTGTAGAGAACTGGAGACCCTTTTTACTGGATAAGAGACATTCAATCTTAGCCCTCAGGGGTGACTATGCATCTGCAATTTAAATCATAATTGAGGATAGGTGTAGATGTCTGTGGGCCACTGCATCTATTTACCATCAGGTGTGGTGTGTGCTCGCTGGTCACTCTTATTCTATAAAAACAGAAAGAATTTACTCAAAACCTTTTACTGTGTAAATGTAACATTTATATTAATTATTAAATAATAATTAGTAAATGCTACTTATGGAAATGAATATAATAAATAAATATAGCATTGTATCAATTTAGAAGTTAAGCAATAACTTAAAGAAACATGAATGATTAGATTATTCATAAAGATTACTTTTAAGTAGGTATTCATCATCATCATCATTAAAACCCTTTATAGCTTGAAGAACCGACAACTGTTGGGGAAAAAAGGTTCTCGAGTGGCAGCCTTGTACCAGTAGACGAAGTGTAGGGCGACCCCTTACTAAATGGAGTGACGACCTGGTAAGACATGCAGGAAGTCGATGGATGCAGGTGGCTCAGGACCGTGCTTTGTGGCATACCTTGGGGGAGGCCTATGTTTAGCAGTGGTATTCATATATTTATTTATTTCAAGGGCACACAAACAGCAGAGAATGGACCTATTGATTGGTCAAGCGAGCTTCCCTCTCACTGCCAATTGAGTGTGGGACTGAGAAAACTTGTTACTCCTCTACTAGCAGGGCTGCTTGAAGTGGACCCTCACAGAATATGGACCTTTGAGAGATTTTTTTCCGAGGTCCAAACCGTCACTTCTACTAAACCTGTCCATATATTTTATGTAAATAAAGCTGCTAGTATCAAGGTAAGTCTTTTTGTTGGCTGCATATTGCTGATTAAAGTTTAAGTTTACCAATTCATTGTATTATATTATAGCTTCACTGTTTCAAATGTTATGTTAATTTATTAACCACTCGAATGTCGGGGTCATTTTGGCCAATATGGTGCATCTGTCGAGCACTTTCTGAAGTATTAAGTAAGTATATAACAAGTTTACTAAGTACATATATATATATATATATATATATATATACAATATGTAACGTAATGAACACACACCCTCAGACATCCCAATTAGTATATTATGTTATAATTATAATGCATACACTGAATTTTTAGTTACAGTGGCGAAGCTTCTATAAAAGCCGAAAAGCCGGGCTTGCCTTATTAAAACTGAATCAATCAATAATATCAACTAATAAAATAACTCATAAACTGTGTCAAATTATTTCAATTTTCCCGTGCACTCGTCGTCGTCGTGTCGGTCGACACATGTCGACCGACGACCTCGTATTGCCTTAGCGATACTCACAGAGTACCTTTGTATAAAGCGATACTGCCGCTGTCATAAAAAGTGAGTTTTAATAGAGCGATTAGTTGTCTCCCTCGCTCGCGTGGGCTTTTTACGGGGTTTTCGAGAAGACGTTCGCTCTCTTTCTAACCTATGGCAAAATATTCTATAATTAAATATAACTAAGAAATGTTTATATAGCAATTACTATTGAGCCACAAGACTGGCTTTGCCATGAAGTTGTTTAGGAGTGCATTGTGCGGGCCATTCGTATGCAAGTTCACTTCACATTTCAATGTTTATGTTTGGTTTAGTTGTGTTTGTTAAAACTTTATGCTTTTTCGAAGATTTTCAGTGAAAATGGGAGGATAGTAGTGTTCATTGTGATGAATATAAGTGTGTTGAAGTGCTAATCGGCAAAATTATAAATGATAAATTTATAAATTAAATTTAATATTCAATAAATATTTCTTCATATTATAAATATAGATACAGGACTCTTTAGTATTAAAGTTTAATTAAGTTAGGCGTATTTAAAGGTTTAATAACTTAATATTTATATTACCATATGAATTAAAAATATCAATTTGAACACCAGCATAAAAAATGAGACATCTGGGTTTAACTTTATAGGAAATATGTGTTACAATCGTTTTTTAACGTGAAGCCCAAATTTTAATGAAATAAATCAAAAGAATACAGAAGAATGTATTGAGATTTTTAAAGAATACTCCCTTTAGTTATTACCAGTATATAAAATTTTAATAGCGCCATCTACTTAATTCTATAGGTAAAGTCATTTTATCGAACGAAAATTGGTTGATTCTCACAATGGTACCTAAAGATTATTACATAGTTTGTTTGTACTTTGTTCATGCTTTTCTTTTGTTCATGTATTGTATTGTTTGTAAATATCTCAAGCAAACCCAAACGGCTCTTTTCAAAACCACCGAAGGAGTGCAATTGCATATGTCATACAATGTATCTAGCGGTAGTATGCTTTCTGTGTGCTTTGTTAAACACGTCCTTGACAGCACTGAATATGAAACTAAAGAGTGGAGACAGCTCAAGATTGGTGTATTTTTATTAAACTGCTAAAAACAACAAAACCATATCTTGGGCTTGCCCTAGTTTGGAGCCCTAGCTTCATCACTGTTTAGTTAAACATTTTTATGCACTGATTATTTATCAAATTAGTTATACTAATTCTGGAAGAATTTTGTGGTCATACTACAAATCCACGAACGCAAAGACTTTTAACATGCTTGAAATAAAGTTCATTGTTCTTTATTTTTATTGAATGACAGAATTAGTAATAATACAAATAAAACTGCACTCTTAAAAGCCTTAAGTTACGGTCCATTTCAGTTTGTTTTGACTGTACACATTTAGTGTGACTTCAATTTACGTAGTTTTAATTATTTTTGGGATAAAAAATTACCTATATTAAAAATGATAGGAATGGATGCAGTAAACGATTCTGAACAAACTACTTTCTCGAAGTGTGTTAATTATGTTACATGTTGTACTAAGTAAATATATTAAAATCATATATCAATGGAGACATTATTAAATAAGCTATCAGATTATGCATAACAGATACAGGCGTTTGGCCAGACAAGGGGTTATTTATATTTAAAAAAGTTTAACAGGCATTATTATCTTATTTTCCCAACCAGTGGTAAATCAAAGTTACAAAATGACTTGTTAATGTACTCAAGAGTCATTTTGTAACTTTATTTAGGATAATTACATTTTTTAGAATAATTGTTTTTCAATATAGAATACAAATATAGTAAAATCCTCAGATGTGACCGTCAAGAAGATCCTATGAAGTGACCGTCAAGGGAGAGGGAACATGACATGGTACTGGAGATCACCATGTCATGTTGCCTGTCTGTTTGCAGACAACTCTCACTAAAGGGACAGATTATTTATAAATATTTACTATAATTTTGATTACATAATTAATACGCTTGTAATGAATGAGTGCCAAAAAAAGGAAGCTTAAATGGAATACATAACTTTGATTTTTAATTAAACACTGTATACCTAGTTATGTATTATGTATAGCTTTAACAAATAGTAGAAACAGAAGCAGAAACTTTTTTATTCAATATGGATTATAAATAGTACTTATAGAAAGTCACTTTTTTTCGTTTACCACTGGTTCGCAAAAAAAACCTCTGTCCTGGGAAGAACCAGCTAGAAACCTAGCGAGACATTTTTTTAAATAAGAGCTTACGATCATGTATTTTACAATTAACAACCCAAAACAAATTAGAAATAGCTTGGTAGCGATCATCCTTCCCAGGGCTTATTATCATCCATAAATTCCTTTATATTATAATAACCCTTTTTAAATAATCTATGTCAAATTTTTTATTTTTTCTGGTATTTTGTTGTAAAAGCGTATGTATACATCGCCCCAAAAATGAATTACTGATTCTGTGGAGTCGAGTAACTGGTACTACTAGCTCGTGTCTGTTCCTAGTATTTACAGAATGAATATCACTTATTTTTGCAAAATTACTTTCATTTTTGTGTACATATTAAAACCTTGAAATAGAAAATGCAGTATTAATAGAAGTATGTAATTTTAGTTTGCTTTTGATTGATTTTTATTTGATAGTAAGAACTATGTACAGCGTTGTTAAGACGAGACAATACTTTTCATAGTGCTATTATCAAAGTTAGTATGCACAACATATTCAACACCTCTGTAGCTTTCAGAGCTTTGGATGCCACTGGGAGTTAAACAATCTTTTCAAACTCTTCATCTTAATACTGTATTATTTCATTCTCACATATTCATCTTAACATTGTTAATGGTACCAGTTACTCGACTCCACTGAGTCAGTAATTCATTCTTGGGGCGATGTAAACGCTTTTACAACAAAATCCCAGAAAATATACAAAATGTATCATACACAAAGTTCAAAAATGTTATTAAACTAAGTTTATATAAAAAGGGTTATTATAATATTAAGGAATTTATGGATGATAATAACCCCTGGGAATGGGAAATGGGTGATCGCTACCAAGCTATTTCTAATTTGTCTTGTGTTGCTAATTGTAAATATAATTGTAAGCTATTATTGAAAATAAAAAATAGTCCCGCTGGGTTTCTTGCTGGTTCTTCCCAGGACAGAGGTTTTTTTTTGCGAACCAGTGGTAAATGAGAAAAGTGACTTTCAATAAGTATTTGTTATAATCTACATTGAATAAAAAAGTTTCTGTTTCTGTATTATAGCACTTTTTTCTACAATTAAGAAATATTTTCGATCCACGAAACTCATTTTTGTGCTCGTAATTTGTAGTGACCAATCAAAAAGTGACAAAATCAAAACACTTATTGATTTATGTGTGCAATCAAACATGCATCAGGGAGGTGATTTAATGGGGGTAGTGATGTAGCGGCGCTGTCGTCGCGCTACTAGCACTCCGAAACACACCGAAGCCTAAATCGCGCTATTAACATTCCGAATCATAGACAGTATATATAGAAATTCTCCGAACTATCACTCGGAGCGTTGGCCGCTCCCCGGGCAGAACACCTTGCCCGGCGGGAACACCTTGCCCCTTTTCCTTCCATCGCCACCGTGAGAAACAAATTGAAGACGCGCATCGCTTTATTCTATCCGGATAATCTTTTAGTAAATTATGTCACTCAAAGTAGTTGGACGCTTAAACCAGAGTCATACTAAACAGATGTATATAAATGAAAGTTTTATGAAAACCTAACTTGACTTTGCATCTACATTGCATAAAACGGTTGGTCGTTATAAACGCAGTCGTACTTAATTGATTCTACTGTAATTGTTATTAAATGACATTCTTTTTACTTTTACCACTGGTTCGGAAAAACCCTCTGTCCTCGGAAGAACCAGGAAACCATCCAGTGAAACTGTTTTCAAACTAAAATTATACAATAAAAACAGGCTTATTATTGAAAATTCTTATTTCTATATATAAACTATAGTTAATAAAGTAATACTTTTGTACTTCTTTTAATCTACATTGGTCAATTTTCTATGGCTCGTTATCCTTTTTGGCTTCTTCAAAAAAGGAAACAATTTTCACAGGTGTTTCTGAAACCTGAGGAGAAGTATGAACACCTGCAGACATACATTTGCGAACAGATGAGCGTGGTACCTGAGTCACAGATACTATTGTATGAAGACAAGTTGCTGCTCTCCGAGATTGACGAAAACACGCTAGGTTGGTTTATTTTTATTTTATAGAATTAAAATGTCAAACGAGCACACAGTCCAGGTAAGTGTAAGTTAAGTAAGGTATCTACATCTAACCTCGATTAAGAATCAAAATGCAGATGCGTTGTCATCCCTGAGGACTAAGATGAAATGCCTTAATTCCAGTAAAACGGGTCTCCGGTTCTCTACACTCACCATTCAGAGTGTGGTCCTTTCTCAGTCGAGCCGACCGTTTTGTGCTACAACCATAATACAGCTGCTGGATCTACAGCAGTGAATATATAAAAAGTTTAATTATTTATACAGAATTACTCCACATCTGGACATAAGTCTCTTTCAATAAGTATATTTCATATTCTTACACCGCCACTGCATCGTTTAGGGTTTGTTAAAAATTGTTTTGCAACACCACCCAAATGTTGTCTGGTTGATTTTGGAAGTGATAAAATCGCCTGTTGTACATATATAAGTAAATAAGATAGTCATTATAAGTGGTATTCCTGCAATTCTTCAGGTAGGAACTACCCGGACACGAGTGCGGAGGAGCCTCTGATGCTGTTCAACAAGAACAACAACAATGTGAGCATGGCACCCGAGCCGGAGATACCAAAATTCCCCGTCTTCCCTAACATCGTCTCCGTAGAGAACGACGCCACTCAGGCCAAGGTACCAATCATTTTTTTGACGTATTTTAGATGGCAACAACAAATAACTTTGTTAGTATATTGTGTATTATTACTTTGTTATTTGTTTTCTTTAAGATTTTATATTGAGCAATGGTTGTATTTTTTATACAACTGAATAATTTCTCACACATTACCAGGCCAATATAAATCGTCCTTTAGGCTGGATTTGTGTATGTCAGCAGCTTAATGTTGCTGTGTTCTATATGGTGAGTGTAAAGAACCGAAGATCCTTTTTACTGGAAACGAGGAATTCCAGTTTGGTCCTCAGTAGTGACAATGCATTTGTATTTTGATATCTAATCGAAGATAGATGTCTATGGGCTACAGCATCCACTTACCATCAGGTGGACTGTGTGCTCGTTTGTCACCCTTATACTATCAAAAAAATGTCCCTATCAGTGTCACAGAAATTGTTGCATTTGAATGTCCTGACGACGTAAGAGAATATACTTTCTCACATCATCCCGTGGGCGTCATCAGAGGCGATTATAGGATATAGTTCAAGAAATAGGCAGCAGCATCTTTATGGTAACAACATGAAAAAAATACAGCAGTTGCCAAACCGCCTACCAAGCGTGTGTCTATTGGAGAGGCCAGTGTTCAGTAGCGGTCTCTGTAGTGAATGAAATAGTGAATTTTAATCATTTATGTACCAAAATCGTAACGGTGATAGAATACATCATAAAAACGCCCAAAAAACTCAATACAGTGCTCGTGAATGAATGACAATAATATAGTCTATTATAGAAAGAGTTTTGCGACATTTACTTTGGCTTATATGGTTATATGTTATGATTAAATAACTTAAAATATTTTCCAGATATGAGTAGTTAAAGTTAATATTGTACTATTTGATATGTCATATATATAAAATGATATGTAGTATGTATATATGATTGTATAAAATATTATATGGTTATATAATTAATTTTTTATAAGTCTTACTGGGAGATTTTTGCTGGTTTTTCCCAGGAATTTCTCCCGAACCAATGGTAAAGCTTAAATGGTTTATGTATATTAATTAATTTTAAATAAATAAATGACTTTCAATAAGTGATTTTGTAATCTATAGATAAATTGAATAAAAATAATTCTATTCTATAATATGTCCATAATTTTAAATAAATGATCGAAATTGCGACTTGCTTCGAAAATCATTTTGAAGCAAGTTGCAATTTCTTGTAGTAATAACTTGTAGTTTTTAATAGGCAAGGTCACTGATGCAATTTCTTGCTGATATTGTAGTAGGTCACTGCTGGCCATGCGGATGTACTGTACAAGGTTGATTATATTTACGATGTTGTGTGTTAACGTTTTAAAATGTTATTAAATAAAAATTATTTAAAATATTTGAATAAAGTAAGACTACATTATAAAATTCATTATTATATCATATATTATTATTTATTTGAAGTTCATTATCGCTTTGAACAACTTACGCAACAGAGCAGCGCTCACGATGCTCAGCCCAGACACGGGAAATGGTATTGTAATCATGGACAAGTTAAATTATAATTTTAATATCCAAGAACTTTGTGTGTTTTTCCCCCTAGAATATGTGTCATAAACGAGCACACAGTCCACCTGATGGTAAGTGAAAGCTGTGGCCCATAGACATCTACATTTATCTTCGGTTAAGAATTAAAATGCAGATGCATTGTCACAACTGAGCACTAAGATAAAATGCCTCGTTTACAACAGGGTATTCAGTTATATTATGGTTGTATCGTGAATGGGTTGATTCAATCGGGGAAGGATCGCATGATCTTGCCTCGATTCAATCAACCAAAATAACAGCTTTATGTTGTTTCGTATGGTGAGAACTGGAGGTTTTTTTATTAGATAATGTGGCATTATATTTTATTTCTAGGGGTGATATAACTTATCTGTATTTTTAATTTTAATTGAGAATAGATGTAGATGTTTACGGATCTCAGCATTCACTGATCATCAGGTAAAGGCATTTATTTATAGTTATGGGATTTTTATAGGATAAGGGAGACAAGGGAGCATACAGTCACACGCAGTCTGTGTGCTTGTTTGTGACTTATTCTATAATAACAAGTAGTAAAATAAATAATTTCATACAATCAACTTCAGTATGACTGTGTCAATGTATTTGAAGTCAATTAAATACGCATTATTTAAGGATAACTTCAAAACTACTGGTTAGACCTTTATCAAATTTATATGGGACTACTCGAAAAGCCTTCAAATAAAAAAAAGAATGATCAAAAAAGAAACAGTTGAATTGAATACCGCCTCCTTTTTGAAGTCGGTAAAAAAGGGTTTCTTTACTAGTATAGGTTTTAGATAAAAAGATTTTTGGCTTCGATAAATGGTGGTAGAACCACTCTGTTTACGCAGACATTGGGTGTCCTTTTAGCGACCGCCAGAGGTCTAAGGGCAACCAGTTAAGAAGCAGTGGTGACGGCTCCGTGGCGCAATGGCTGAGTAATGACTTACAGTGCTAAGGGCCGCGGGTACAAATTCCGCACGGAACAAAATATTTGTATGGCCCCCAAGTAATTGTTCCGGTCTGGATGTTTATCATTGTGAAATTTGTGTTTGTAAATTGCCCCCGCGATACAGGAGAAAATCCTAGTGTGATGGTAATGTTTAAAAAAAAGAAGTGATGTAGTGAGTGTGTGTGTAATGTGTGGTGTTCAGACGGCGTGCAGCGTGGGGCACGCGGTGCGGCGGCGCGTGGAGGCGCTGTGCGCGGTCGCGGTGCTGTGCGCGCGCTGCGTGCGGCGCTGGGGCGCCTTACTGGGCACGCGCCTGGCGCGGGTGAGTGCGCGCGCAGACCAGCTGGCGGCGCGCGCGCACCACGCGGCGCAAGCCGCGCGTCTGCTGCAGCTGGCCGCGCCGCACGCGCCCCACGTGCCCCATCCGCCAGTCGCCGCGCTGCTCTGCGGCGAGGCGGACGCGCTCGCCACCGCTGCAGCTGCACTCTGCGCTCGACACTCGCAGGTGACACTACTACACTACGTCTAACAATCTTATATCATACTATATCTACACAAACCAGCTAGCAGCACGCGCACACCTCGCACCGCAATCGACGCTAGACCCTCCACACCCATGCCAGACACCGGCCTGCAGCCCCGCTACTGTGCGCGTGGCACTCGCAAATGGCACGCTACCGACAATATAATATACAATACTCCTTACGGTATAAATATACATGAAAATAATATGATCACCTTAAACCACCCTATAAAAACCAAAACTACGAGAAAGATGGAGACAAAAACATAGGGTGGTATACTATAACTACTGTAATTTTTCTTTACCGCCGAGCCGATAATTCACTGCTTGAAATTCCAATTAACAATAAATTATAAACAAAAATTAATTCGCAACAGATTTCACATTCATTTTATACAGTCCAAAAACTATGCATATTACTTTATGCTGACGCGGTTCGACCCACCAAAAACAGAAACAGAAACTTTTTATTCAATGTAGGTTATAACAATACTTATTGAAAGTCACTTTTTTCATTTACCACTGGTTCGCAAAAAGACCTCTGTCCTGGGAAGAACCAGCAAGAAACCCAGCGGGACTATTTTTTTTTTAAATAACAGCTTACAATCATGTGTGTTACAATTAACAACACAAGACAAATTAGAAATAGCTTGGTAGCGATCACCCTTCCCAGGGGTTATTATCATCCATAAATTCCTTAAGGGGAAATATAATGTCAAATGGCTTAACAAGATCCTTCGTTATGCCGAAAATATTGCAGCATTAATTTTGAAATAAATATATGGTAAAGTTGAGGATTAATGTTAGTGATTATGTTAGACGAAAACACGATTTCGTAAAATTTTCTCGATAGAAAAAAATCCAAAGTTACCTCCAAAATAAACAATAAACCGCTGTTATTCATAAAATACTTTAAATAAGATCATGAAACTTTGCATACTAACTGAACTAACTATAAAGCAGTGCTTTTGTTATTTACTTTTTTTAAAATACCATTATTTTCACTGTAAAAAGAAATTACCTAAACTATCGGCGTCTTGAGCTTGAATTCTGTCGCCCCGTTAGTATCGCTTAGGCTTTTGAAGGGAGAAGTTGTGTCGCTTACGATCAGAATATACATTACGCAACTGTACGACGTAAAATTAAAATGGGAAATAACCGTGATAAAATAAGAAGCGGCTGGCTTGGCGTTAAGAAACAGGCATAAATATGATAAACCTAATGAAATAAGTGTCTAACGACCTTTCTACTTACAGTATTAGTGATTACAAACATATCGGTACATAGCATACGACGCGCGGGGAAGTGGGGGCGAAATTAGAATTTGAGCTGACTTACTCTACCCTCTTAATATTATAATAACCATTTTTATACAAACTTAGTTTAATAACATTTTTGAACTTCGTGTATGACAAATTTTGTATATTTTCTGGGATTATGTTGTAAAAGCGTATACATCGCCCCAAGAATGAATTACTGACTCGGTGGAGTCGAGTAACTGGTACTACTAGCTTGTGTCTGTTCCTAGTATTTACAGAATGAATATCACTTATTTTCGCAAAACTACTTTTATTTTTGTGTACGTACATTATATTTTCATAAATGTATTGAGAGGTCAGAGAGAATTTCCTTAAATTTTTGTTTCAGTGACTCTTTTGGTTTTAAATTATATATTGCTCTAATGGCCCTCTTCTGTAAAATAAATATAATTTCAGTGTCATTCGCGTGTCCCCATAGCAAAATACGACATAATGCAATGGAAATAACTAAAGTAAACTATTGTAGCTGTTTCAACACTGGTAAGAGTTCTAATCTTTTTCACAGCATATGCTGCAGAAACAAATTCTGCTAGCTAGTTTTGATATATGGGGGAGCCATTGAAGCTATGCGTCCAGTGTTATTCCAAGAAAAATGGTGGTATCAACAAGACTCAGTTGCCCCCCATTTAAAATTACATTAGTATTGACATGTTTACCATACCATACCACGAATTACTTATAATCAATGACTTCAAAAGGAAGGATAGGCCCATTTAAATATTTTACTCATAACTTTTTCATACAAGAAAAATTAGCGCATCTGTCATAACTCATAATACAAACGTCATAACATAATATAATGAGGGGCTACCACGATAAAATCTCTACGCTCCAGAAGCAATCGATTTGAAAACAGAATTTCAAAATATTTTATGAATCAGATTTTCAGATTCAATTAAGCAGATATGATTTCTTTTGTATGGTTTCTTTTCGTTTTACCCTTATTGAATATAAAATATATTAGGTACCAATATTCAAAATGTAAATTACACTAAGTTCTTTAGACAAATCATAAACACGCCTCGGCAGACTTGAAGGTTCGGACCTGTCCATCCTTTGGCTACGCGTAGACAGCGACGACCATCCGCGCGTCTACGGGTGCCTCTATAGGTCCCACAGCGGTAATGCCGAAACAGACCGACTCTTCGACCACGTCCAAATGGCTGCAGATTCGTTGCTACAGCAGATCCCCTCTGCAGAGATCGTGATCCTCGGCGACTTTAACGCCCATCACGCCGAATGGCTCGGTTCACGTTTAACCGATCATGCGGGGAGATCTGTTCATGATTTTGCCTTGGCATATGGTCTGACACAACTGGTTACTTCGCCTACGCGGATTCCAGATGTGGAGGATCATGCACCTTCCCTGTTGGACCTTCTGCTGACCTCTCACCCGGACGGATATCAGATTTCCGTCGACGCCCCTTTAGGCTCCTCGGACCATTGTCTGGTCCGGAGTGTTGTGCCACTCACGCTGAAATCGCGGTTGCATTCTGCAGGCTGCCGCCGTGTTTGGCACTATAGGTCAGCCGATTGGGATGGGATGCGGTCTTTCTTTGCATCCTACCCTTGGGGGCGGGTTTGCTTCTCGCCGGATGATCCCAACGTTGTTGCGGATTCTGTTACTGATGTGGTACTTCAGGGTATGGAACTTTTTATTCCTTCCTCTGTGGTGCCCATTGGAGGCAAATCTCAGCCATGGTTTGGTCGCTCCTGTAAAATAGCATCATGCTATAAGCAGGAGTGCTACCAAGCCTGGGTTGATGCATCAGCGTCCCGGGATGTAAACACCAGCGCTCTAAAAAAGAAGTATAATTCCGCCTCTAGGTCCTTCAAAAGAGTCATTGCCAAGGCAAAGTCAGAGCACATAGGCAGAATTGGCGAGAGACTAGTTCGCCTTCCTTCTGGAACCCGTGCATTCTGATCTCTCGCCAAGGCTGTCCAGGGGAATTTCTGTCAGCCATCTCTTCCATCTCTGCACAGGGAGGACGACTCACTGGCCCATACTGCAAAGGAGAAAGCCGATCTTCTAGGCTCCTTCTTTGCGTCTAACTCGACTCTCGATGACGGGGGGAGTACGCCGCCGACCATCCCGCGGTGTGAGTGCTCCATGCCGGAAGTGCAGTTCACACAGCGCTCGGTTCGCAAAGCACTCCTCTCCCTGGACATCCACAAGTCGAGTGGGCCTGACGGAATCCCCCCAATTGTGCTGAGGACGTGTGCTCCAGAGTTGGCACCGGTTTTAACGCGTCTTTTCCGGTACTCCTACTCCCTAGGCGTAGTCCCAAAATCATGGAAGACTGCTTTCGTCCACCCGATCCCTAAAAAAGGCGACCGCTCAGACCCGTCCAACTACCGGCCAATCGCCATCACCTCCTTGTTCTCCAAAACAATGGAGTCCATTGTAAACTGCCAGCTCATGAGGTACCTTGAGGATCACCAGCTGATTAGTGACCGCCAATACGGTTTTCGCCGTGGTCGGTCAGCTGGTGATCTTCTGGTCTACCTCACTCACAGATGGGCGGAGGCAGTAGAGTTCAAGGGGGAGGCATTGGCCGTTAGTTTGGACATTGCGAAGGCCTTCGATCGGGTTTGGCACAAAGCGCTTCTTTCGAAGCTCCCTTCCTATGGGCTTCCCGAGAAATTGTGCGATTGGATCACCAGCTTTCTTGCAGATCGGAGCATCAAGGTCGTTGTAGACGGTGCAAGCTCCGATTGCAAGCCTATTAATGCTGGTGTTCCACAGGGCTGCGTGCTATCGCCAACGCTGTTTCTTCTGCATATCAATGATATGTTGCATACCCGTAACATTCATTGCTATGCAGATGACAGCACTGGTGATGCTCTTTACACCGGCCGAGCCAATATTTCTCGGGAAAACGTCTCCGAGTGCCGGGACAAACTTGTGTCTGAAGTCGAGTCTTTGCTGAACAGAGTCTCGGATTGGGGACGACTAAATCTAGTCCAGTTTAACCCCCAGAAGACACAAGTTTGCGCGTTAACCGCTAAAAAGAACCCCTTTGTCGTATCCCCTCAGTTTCAAGGCACTCCCCTTGTTGCCTCAGCCAGTATCGGAATCCTCGGCGTCGACATATCGAGTGACGTGCAGTTTCGTGGTCACTTGGAAGGGAAGGCCAAATTGGCCTCTAAAAAGCTTGGCGTGCTCAGCAGAGCGGGGCAGTATTTCATGCCGGCACACCGCCTGCAACTTTACAAGGCGCAGGTTCGACCGCACATGGAATACTGTTCCCATCTCTGGGCTGGGGCTCCCCAGTACCAGCTCCTTCCACTTGACCGCATCCAGCGCAGAGCGGCTCGAATCGTCGACGACCGAGTGCTTTCCGATCGGCTCGATTCACTGGCGTTGCGAAGAGATGTTGCATCTCTTTGCGTATTTTATCGCATCTATCACGGGGAGTGCTCTGAGGAATTGTTCGGATTAATCCCAGCCGCCAAATTTCGTGAACGCACGACACGGCAAACGTCCCGATACCATCCACACCATCTGGATGCTTGGCGGTCCACCACTGTACGTTTCACAAGGAGCTTTCTTCCACGTACAACCTCTCTGTGGAATAGTTTATCACCGGCGATTTTTCCGGACCGATACGACCTGGGGACCTTCAAGAAAAGAGCTTACTCCTTTCTAAAGGGCCGGCAACGCACCCGCAATTCTCCTGGTGTTGCGGTTGATCATGGGCGGCGGTAGTCACTTAACATCAGGTGAGCCGCATGCTCGTTTGCCCCCTCTTCTATAAAAAAAAAAAAAAAAAAAAAAAAAAAACAGAAATAAAAATTAAACCGTCAAAAAACGAAACAACGTATAGATAAACTAGACGCGTGACGCCAAAATCCCGGCACATGGGAAAAAAGAAACACGAAATGTCAAATGGATATAATTTTTTTAAATAGTATAATTTTATTTTGCATGTACAATATTTTTGAGCATCTGAATCCAACCCTGGCCTAATGTTGGTAATGTAACTAAACTAACTGTAAAATAAAACTTTAAAAATGCGTTTATATGTATAATAATTTAATTGTTACAAAATTAATATAGGGTTTTTTACCGATGGTACAATATCCCATGTTTTTTTTAAATCTTTGCATTTTGTTACCACACTACTAGACATATTTATGACAGGCAAATCTGTCATGCGCGCGCACCACTGTCGACCGATTCGCGTTGGCCCTAAACTGTGATTTTAGGGCCAGCGCACTGGTCCGTTTTAGTTGTTTGGTCGGCCCGGTCCTTACGCTAGTAATATATAAATAAGTCAATGCTTATAATACACCTGTTTTCAAACTAAATTCAGCGTCTGTAATAAACTTAAAATAACAACACTTATGCTTACTTTATAAGCCACTCATACTTACTAACTACATAGCTATAAGCAAATTTAACTATCAAAAAAGCAGTGAAAAAATCTACAGTTTGTGATTGTGGCCTGTTCCCCTTTATTTTAATTTGTAGCATACCACAAGGCCTCCTATTTGGGCCCACTGATTTTTAACTTACTTTTATAAGATTTAATCAATAATATTAAAGTGATTTAACAACAAAATAAAAAAATCTAAAACATAAAGTCAACATGTTTTTTTTTTGTGCCCTAAGCAATTAAAGGGCTACTCTATACGTAGGGAGGCGGAAAATGCATTACGCATACCACGATAGCCGGTCTATCGTGGTTATGAGGGACTCACTGTCCTACCGGGGACCCTAAGTGATACCCTCTAAAAACCGCCTTTGGGGACAGGCAGCCGGCTGATTAAGCTGTATTGTGCCTTATCGTGAGCGACCCTCTTTTGGGAAAAGAGGGCGCAGGCGGCTAAGAGCCGCTGAGGGAGTGCCTACGAAGGCAAATTAATATTTGTTAATACAATAATTTAATTTAATTAGAGTTGGCCTGAGCCGCCAGGAGGCAGTTCAGGTCGTTTGTCAGTTTATTGGGCGTGTCCGAGAGAGAGTTTCTCGGCCTGCGGACTCGATAGCGAGAGGGGGTGGGGCTGCATAAGTAGCTGCCTCACGAATTAATTGGTTTGGGTGCGATTCTGAGGCTTTGAAGAAGTTCTCAGAGAGTTTTTTTAAGAAATTGTTGAATTGTTGGGAGCTCTAAGTCCCGATGAAGGTCGGCATTACGGACGTACCAAGGTGCGTTCGCAGCTCGACGGCAGAAAAGGTTTTGAACTATTTGGAGTTCATTAATAATATTAGGGTTTGCGTGGGCAAAGACGGGGCCCGCGTATGACATGACTGGTCGTATACAGACCTTATAAAGGGTACGCTTGTTTCTGAGGGACATTTTACTGTGTCGGCCCAACATACTGTTGAGCCTACTCAGATAGAACCGTGCGTGACGGGTTACTCTTTTGACGTGGGGCCTGAAAGTGAGCCCTGTGTCTAGAGTGACACCTAAATATTTGGCGGTCGTATGCCAGGGGACAGGGGTCCCTAGCATACGTATTGGTGGAGTGTTTTTGAGACGGCGTCGTTTATAATCGAAGTGAACGGCGGAGCTCTTCTCCGGGTTCACATCGATGCGCCATTTTTTGTACCAAGCTCCTAGGTCATCAACTGACTTTTGGATCTTGTTTCGTATGAAGGGCAGTGAGACACCTTTGCAGTAGATAGCAGTGTCGTCTGCGAAGACGACACTGCTATCTACTGCAATGGTGGAGGACGAGAGCTGTACACCTTTCGACGGGATGGGAATGTCGTTGGTGAACAGGATGTACAGCAGAGGAGCAAGTACTGAGCCCTGAGGGACACCAGCCTTGATAGTTCGTTGTGAGGATAGCGTGCCTTCGTGTCTAAAACGAAAGGTACGATGCTTTAAGTAGGAGGCCACGAGACGTACTAGACGATCAGGGAGACCTATTTTGTAGAGCTTGTAGATGAGGCCTGTGTGCCAGACTCTATCGAAAGCTTTAGCTATATCGAAAAAGACCGCGATGGTCTTATGACGACGAGGATAGAAACCGCTGAGGATATATTCCACAATGCGGTGAACTTGTTGGGGACACGAGTGTTTGGCTCGGAAACCGAATTGATGGGGTTCAACATGTCAAACACATACTATATATATAATAACGGACACTTACGCTACCACCAACGATTTTTTTTCGAACCAGTATGACTTATGGACCTTCAATAAAGCAACTTATTTCTTTTTAAAAGTCCAGTAACGACCATACATTAAAATATAAAAATTTGTAATCACTTTTTGGAACCTGTAGTGGCAATGTGATATTGGGTTCTTACATATGAAATTAGCGTTTTTTCGTACTGACCACTTTGATCTGAAATATCTCCTCTTTGGTTAAGAATTCCAAATTCAAATTTATAAATTCATTTAGCTGGTACATTTGAGTTTTGAAAACATTCATTTGTTTTTTTCCTCATTATTTTTTTCTTTGGCGTCGCTTATTACCGCACAATGGAAAACATGAAATATCGGTATATTTACGAGTACGAGTTCTACCGTGGCACCAGTCCTGCAGAAACAGCTCGAAGGATTAATGATGTGTACGATGCTGGTGTCGCAAAAGAAAGCACGGTACGTTTTTTGTTTCAACATTTGGAAATTTCGACCTTCAGAACCAACCCCGTGGACGGCCGGAGATCAAAGTGGAAAATGAAGAATTAAAGGCTATTGTGGAAGCGGATCCATCACAAATCACTTCAGAGATAGCTTTCGGGGTAAGTGATAAAACTGTAGTAATCCACTTGAAGCAAATCGGAAAAGTGAATTGAGTGAATCGAACATGCAAAGACGCGTCGACTGCTGTGTTACTTTGCTCAACCGACACAAAAATGAAGGGATTTTAAATCGAATCATTACTTGTGATGAAAATTGGATACTGTACGATAGTCGGAAGTGCTCGTCGCAATGGCTGAACCCCGGATACCCAGCCAAATCCTGCCCTAAACGAAAATTGACTCAGAAAAAGCTTCTTGTGAGTGTTTGGTGCAATAGCGCCGGTGTCGTTCACTACAGCTTTCTAAAATCTGGCCAAACGATTACGGCAGATAACTATTGTCAGCAACTGCAAACCATGAAGGAAGAACTAGCTGCTAAACAACCGAATTGGTCAATCGCTCTAGGCCACTGCTGCTTCACGACAACGCAAGACCGCACACTGCACAACAAACAACCACTAAGTTAGATGAGCTACAATTTAAATGTCTGCGACATCCACCGTGCTCCCCGGACCTTGCTCCAACACATTACCATTTTTTTACGGAATTTGAACAACTTCTTACAAGGAAATTTTTTTTACTCCGATGCGGCAGTCTAAGCCGCTTTCAAAGGGTTTATTCATTCTCGCCCCATGGTTTTTTTAGTAAAGGGATCAATGAACTACCTATGAGATGGCAAAACTTCATAGATAACAACGGTGCATACTTTGATTAATTAAATATATTTTGCAAAAAAAATTGACTTTATATGCCTCCCGTACAAAACGCTAATTTCATATGTAAGAACCTATTACAGAAACAGAAACTTTTTCTTCAATGTAGATTATAAACAATACTTATTGAAAGTCACTTTTTTCATTTACCACTGGTTCGCAAAAAAACCTCTGTTCTGGGAAGAACCAGCAAGAAACCCAGCGGGACTATTTTTTTTTTAAAAAATAACAGCTTACAATCATGTGTGTTACAATTAACAACACAAAACAAATTAGAAATAGTTTGGTAGCGATCACCCTTCCCAGGGGTTATTATCATCCATAAATTCCTTAATATTATAATAACCCTTTTTATACAAACTTAGTTTAATAAAATCTTTGAATTTCGTGTATGACAAATTTTGTATATTTTCTGGGATTTTGTTGTAAAAGCGTATACATCGCCCCAGGAATGAATTACTGACTCGGTGGAGTCGAGTGACTGGTAAGCTTGTGTCCGTTCCTGGTATTTACAGAATGATTGTCACTTATTTTTGCAAAACTACGTTTATTTTTGTGTACGTAGGTATATTATATTTTCATAAATGTATTGAGAGACCTGAGTTAATGTATTAATTTGGTTGGTCTTTTGGTTTTAAATTATATATCGCTCTAATGGTTCTCTTCTGTAAAACAAATATAATTTTATTTATTTATTTATTTATTTATGCTTTATTTGCACACCGAGTACAAAAAGGCGGACTTAATGCAACAAGGCATTCTCTGCCAGTCTACCTCCAGGCTAAGCAGAGAAGATATTGTGGGTGCAAAGTGCTACTGAGTTAAAACATTTAAGTAGACATACACATTAAATATTGCAACACATATTATAAACATACGTATCATTACATATACACATATACATATATATACATATATACACATATACATACACATATACACATACATACATATACATATACATACATATATATATATATACATATATATACATACACACATACATACACATACACACACATACATACACATACATATACATACATATGCACATATACATATACATACATATACACATACACACATACATATATACATATACAAACATAATTAAATATAGCTGTTTCCGATTCAAACACCTATGAAATATTTGAAATAAAAACAGGATAAGGGAACAGTTAGAATTTAAGAATATGAGAAAAAAAAAATGTTAATCGACAAACTACTCCTGCAACGCCAGAAAATGATTCCATAGCAAGCGTTTGAACGATGCTTTGCTCGTGGCTGCACGTACACTGCTCGGTAGCTCGTTCCACAATCTTACCGCGTGAGACGTAAAAGATTTATACAAGAAGCTAGTGTGACAGAGGGGGACATGGAGATTAGACTTTTCCGTAGAACGGAGACAACGATTATGAGAATCACCCTGATACTGAAATTTACATTTCAGATATTCAGGGACAAACGGATCGTGTAAAACTGAAAATAATGTGCACAGTATTCTGAAATATCTGCGATAGCGGAGGGGTAGCCATTTAAGCTGAGAACGATAAGAGGAGATGTGGTCGTATTTACGTAAACCGAAAATGAAGCGTATACAGTTATTAAGGAGTCGATCCAGTTTGTTTAGAAGTTCTTGAGAGGCATCAGCATAGCAAACATCTGCATAATCTAAAATAGGCAACACTAGAGTCTGTATTAGCATCACCTTAGTCCCTATCGGTAAAAAATTCTTGAGTCGATACAGATAACGCAGAGTGTGAGTGACCTTTTTGCTCACTTCATATATATGCGGTCGCCAAGTGAGGGTGTTGTCAATAACTAAGCCAAGATCTTTAACAGTTATTGAGTAAGGAATAGCAACATTATTAAAAATTATAGGAGGTAGCACCTTCATATCAATTTTAGGCAATCTACGAGAACTACCAACCACAATAGCCTGACACTTAGTTGGATTAACCCTAATACCAAATCTGTCTGACCAATAATAAATACTGTTAAGGTCGCAGTTAAGCTTCTTAATCACATCATCGATACCTGCCGCCTCAGTTTGAGCATAAATTTGTAAGTCATCAGCATACAGATGGTACGAACAGCGAATGTGGGATGTAATGAGATTTATAAAGACTGAGAACAGGAGAGGAGAGAGAATTCCGCCTTGAGGAACGCCAGCAGACAACGAACACCAATCAGAGACGATCTGACCCACTCGAATAGCCTGCTGACGACCCCGAAGATACGACGAGAACAAGTCCCGTGCTGACGAAGAGAATCCCAGGTGACAAAGTACAGCTAGGAGAATATCATGATCAACAGCGTTAAAAGCGTTAGAGAAATCTATTAGGACTAACACAGTCAATTTTGAGTTCTCCATTCCAGTACGAAAATCTTCTGTAACTTTCAAAAGAGCTGTGGTTGTACTGTGCCCAGGCCTAAAACCAGATTGAAATGTGCTAAGAAAATTATTTTTGAAAATGTAACAAGAAATTTGTTTGTGGACAATAGCTTCAAGAACTTTAGATAAAAAAGGGAGAATAGATATTGGGCAAAAGTGAGAGAAAGAACTGGGGTTATTTATTTTGGGCAGCGGAATAACAAATGCTTTTTTCCAAAGTGTGGGAAAATCCCCAGTCAATAATGAATGATTAATGATGTGAGTAATAACATGAGTTACATTGTCTAGAATTAAGGTGATCATGAGTCTATTCACATCATCGAAGCCAACTGCCATAGACTTAATACAATAGATGATCTTTTTTATATCCTCATCAGCAACGGGAGAAAAATTAAATGTGCAGTTACGAGATTGTGGCATGGAATTCAAATAAGAAATAGTACTTGATTTAACAGAAGCCTCCATTTGGGTAGTTAGAGAAAAATGTAAGTTTAGGTCACTTATAGAAATGATTGCAGGGTCAACGTTACACGTAGGTTTACCGATCCCGATCGTCCGGAGAAATTTCCATGTATCAGCCATAGAAGAGTTCATGATATTATGGTGAATATAGCGGCGTTTAGCCGCTCGTACCATCTGATTACATCGATTTCTCGCAGCTTTGAATTTTGCCCAATTGAGTTCACAACGGTTCTGCTTGAATTTCCTAAACATCTGATCGCGCTTAGACATGGCCTTACGGATATTTTCAGTAATCCATGGCGCAGGCGCGCGCTTTAACCTAACCTCACGAATAGGTGCGTGTTTGTCAAACAGCTTATGAATATTAGAGTTAAATGTCGTAACCTTGTCATCAATACTCTCTGCATTAAATGTATCGCTCCAGTCTAAAAGCGAAGCATCATGTTGGAGCGATTCTACATTTACCCTAGCAAAATTACGCAGACGCACTATTACTGGCTTTACTTTGGGAGGTTTTATTTTATAGGAAATGAACAGTAAATCATGTCTCGAGAAACCAGGAGCAGGGAACTGTCCGTGGCACGCAACACGTTCTTCTGAGGAGACTAATATCAAATCTAATAAAGTATCCTCAGTAGTAAGATTATGATGGGTGGTTTCAAGTGGAAGTATTGAAAAATTTGCCGATTCAATGATTGAACGCAGTCCACGCGATCTTGGGGTATCACTTAGAAGATTTGTGTTAAAGTCACCCATTAAAATGTGATGTTGATAATCAGAACAAACTGAAAGAAGTGCCTCTTCAAGTTCACATAAATAATTGGAATTAGGTGGACAATAAATGGCACCAAGCATAACCTTATTTCCACCAATAACAATCTCTAAAAAAATATATTCAAGTGATCCAGTACATTGTGAAGGTGAGGCTGATAAAATTTTGTAAGGAATACCACTTCGCAGGTATACTGCTACACCACCTCCTCTTTTATCAATGCGATCGTTACGAATTTTTACGAATTTTAGTGTCAGTCGTGTGTCCCCATAGCAAAATACCATACGACATAGTTCTATGGCACCTTCTATGACATCTTCTGTTTCAACACTGGTAAGAGTTCTAATCTTTTTTACAGCACATGCTGCAGAACAAGTCTGCTAGCTAGTTTTGATATAATATATTAATATTTACTGCCGCATCTCGTCCTGTGGTTGTCGTAAGAGGCGACAGTGGGAAACGAACTAGGAGATGGGCAGCAGCGCCTTTCTATAACAACTTAAAATTTAATAACTGCAGTGCCAACCAGTCTGCCAAGCGTAGCAGCTATAGTAAATATCCCCCTATGGAGCAGTGTATAGGGAAGGTTTATGATCAGCCACAGTCTAACTACTACCAGTCAGTCATCGAAGGCGTCTAGATGGGGCAATCGTGCAGTGCGGTGCGGTGCGAGATGTGGGCGTAGTGCTCCCGAACGGTTCTTAGTCGTTCGGGAGCTGTCCGGTAGGGCTGTCTTGTCACGTTGCAAATAAATTAAAATGGTTCACATTACGTGTGCGGTAAGAAACGGCTGTCTATCGAATTTAAAATGTAATAGTTCGATAAAACGAAAACATCGTTCAGTAAGTAAAAATATGTTTTGATGTAATCCCAATATGGTAGTTGAGTTAGGTCAAAAAATAATAAAAAATTTAATACCACTTAAAAAAACTTAAAAATAATACGGTAGCTGAAAAAAAAACTAATATTCATCAAAATATGGCCTATATCAAAGTTACACTTTAAAATGTTCTTAGCCGTCTTCTTCCCGCAAAATGGAGAAATCAGCAACACACATTAATTCATTGTTTTGTAAACCGCGAACGCTGTTTTCGATAATACAATCTAATCCCGATTTTGTTTAATGTGACGCTGTCGTTATTTCAGTGCGTGTTATTTATGTTGTGCGTATAACTTTATTTCGTATTTGCTCAAAAACCGTGACTGTCGTAAATTAAAATACAACTTTGTGGCATGTTTACCGTGCGACCTGCCCGTCCACGCGATCTACAGCTGTGATACAGTTTTTGTTTTGAATTGCCGTTCTAGTAGTATTTGGTTTCGAGTCACAAATTCGTAATAATGTCCGTATGTCGACCGATTTTGGGCTACAGGAGGCTCTACGTGCAGAGTGGGAGGCGGCGGCGGCGCACGAGCCCTGCCCCAATGACCTGCGCCTGCACCTCAAGGCCAAGACCCTCGTCGAAAGGTCAGCCCCACATCTCACACTTACGAGACCGCTTATATATATATATATATATATATATATATATATATATATATATATACTTAATATCACTTTTACACAATGCAGTTTTACGGCCGTATACAATACTCTTTATTGTACACTAAGAAAACAATTAACATAACAAAAACATTTTTTTAATATAGAAATAGTGTGAGAAACGAGCACTCAGTCCACCTGATCGTAAGTGGTTACTGCAGGTTATGGACACTCGCAGCCAAATTCACTGACAGATGGAATGCCTCACAGCTCTCTACACCCTTCAGAACGGAACAGCAATACAACCACTTCTATTTCACGGTAAAAATAGTTGAGACGGTGTTACCTACCCAAACGGACTTCTAGACAGAAAAGAAGTCCTACCACTTCTCACCTCTGTTAAATCTCTATGAAAGAACTCAAATTACGAGTAGAAGAAAAATTTATTCCAAACATTAAAATGAAATACGTTAATGATCCAGTCCTAGCAGAGTTAGTTTTAGTGTCCCACTAGGCAGTGTTCTGGGACCACTACGTTTTATAATTTATATTACGACCTTTTTTTATAGGCTAGGGTGACAAACGAGCCCACAGTCCACGTAATGGTAAGTGGTTGCTGTGGCTCATTGACACCTACATCTATTCTCGATTACGAACCCGTGAGGACTAAGATGGAATGCCTCGTTTCCAGTAAAAAGGGTCTCCGGTTCTCTACACTCACCATACGAAACAGCAGCATTAAGCTACTATTTCACGCTGGTATTCTGTGAGAGCGTGGTCCTTACCCGGTCGAGCCGACCCATTCGTGCTACAACTATACTATTAATATAACTGCAGCATGGCTCTACCAAGTTTAAACCTACCTAAATCTACGAACAATCGAATGATATTGTTTGCTGATGACTGTACAGTTATTTTTAATAGTAATAAATAATAGCTTTCTCCATCTGATTCTCTGGTGCAATAATTTTGTGCTAAGAAATAAATGTCAGAATAAGTAAAGCTTGGAATGGATTTTGGTCCCTCAAAGAAATTATGAAGAACTTACACATATACGTAAAAGACAAAACTACAGTGTTCAACACATGCATACTACCATGTTAAAACTATGGAGCACAAACTTGGGGACTCATTAAGAAGCAGAGTAGAGCAGTGTAGTGCAAGTAAAAGCGATTTAAGGTTTGACCGGCTAATAAGAAAATATAACACGGTTTTGTTGGGTATGGGCAGGCTGCGCGACTCGTGGCAGCACCTGGTACGTGACCGCGCTACGCGCTCGCTGACGTACAACGACGAGCAGTTCCACGTGCTGGAGCGCATCACCGTCGCCGAGACTGGGCGCCGCGTGCGCGCGCTGCTGCAGCGAGCTGCGCCGCTGTGCCGCGCGCGCGCCGATGCACTCGCTGACTGGTGAGTGTGCAGCAGCGTGCGGATTGCGCGCGCTGCTGCAGCGTGTGATGAGACTGTGTGTGTGTGGTGGTGGAGGGAGATACGGTCGCTTTTATCTCGCGCCGCCTTGGCACGGGCCGCATCTTGACAAAGGTGCGGCCGCGACATCAAAGGTCATCGCGTGCGGCGTACACCGACAGGAGAATTTTGTATTTTAAAAGTAAGCGCCGTAGTGAAACGTTATTTGCTACCTTACTTGAGTGTTTATTTATATTAGTATTTTATTACAATAACCGTAAGAATAAAATAATACTTTATTTTATTATAGAATAGGAAAACATTTATTCTGTTTGTTAAACACAGTGAATACGGTCGTACGTAGCGGGCTAAATATCTATTGGTACTTTTAAATAAAACCAACAGATATCTTGATTAAGTATATTTACTTTCTTCCGATATCGTTCACTTTTTTATAAAGCACACAAACGCCTTATGCAATTAATACACCTCGTACCATACCGCGAGGAAATCTGCAACTAGCGACATCTATTGTTCACAAATAAAATTAAAACACTTTATATTGATCTGTTTACATACGAATCGTGAACATTCCGCCCACCAAGGACATTATCAAAGATATGTCCTTTAATTTTAAAGTAAAGTAACAATAACAAAAGAAAAACATAAAACTATTATTATTCTAAATACACAAAAATTAGGCGAGATGAGAAATAATAATCTTCTTAATATAACTAAAGCAACACATTACTATACTACCATAAGCTTAATACAATTTTAAATAAAAACGAAAAATAAATAACGCAAAAAAAAATCTTCAATTTGTTACAAACAGAAACTACAATACACATACAAATTCATACATTTACGTCTTTACTTATTAATCTGATATAGGTAGTATACATAAACGGGATGTTGGCCGTTTAATTACAGATTTTTTAGTTTTTAATGTGACCACTCGAGTGATATTATCGGGGCCGGGATGTTTTTGTAATATTCGACCTAGCAACCAGTGAGCAGGAGGCAAATCATCTTCCTTTATTAAGACGACATCCCCGATTGGGGTGTCCACGCCCTTTCGAAACTCTTAGATTTATTGGACCAGCATAATCGACCCCACTATAGAGAAATGCTCTAGATGGAGTAGCACGCACTGGTGGTAATTGACCCATCAGTTGGGTTTTCGTATTGGCCCTTTGTCTTATACATGTCACACATCTGCGAACATGTTGCCTCACTAGGCTCTTTAGACCAACTATCCAATAAGCGGATCGCAAATAATTTAGCATTAATTGAGGACCACCGTGTAAAGTCTTATGGTGTGCATCAGAAATAATTAATCTGGTTAAATTATAATTATGTGGCAGTACTATAGGATGTTTAGCATCTTCATGCATAGATGATGCTTGAAGACGACCACCAACTCTTAAAATTTTATTTTTATCTAAGTAAGGCGACAGAGATTTTATTTTACTACCCTTTGCCTGCACATTAGCCCTTTTCTCAATCTCTGCATATTCTTCAGCAAATTCTTGTTTTTGACACTGTCTTATACAACAAATTAATGCTTTATCCAATTCTTTCTTCCTCAAATATTTTGTATGTGCTTCGGTATTCTTATATCTTTTTAAAGTCCTTTTAAAACGTCTACAATACGCTACAACTCTAAGTAGCTTACTGAGACTTGAATATCGGTCTAATATGGAAACATCAATTGAAGTTACATGAGATGTTATGGCTTCTTCTAAATGAACATCTGATTCCAATGGTTTCTCATAGACTACCGTCTTATTTGTGAGAAATTTTGGACCAGACATCCATGTTTTACAATTGATTAGCTCTGATGGTAAAAGGCCTCGTGATGCGTAATCCGCCGGATTGTCTCTCGACTTTATGTGAGCCCAATGACCCGAATCTAGTGATGTTAGGATCTCCGAAACGCGATTCGCAACAAAAGTCTTCCAACGGCTAGGATGACCCGTTAACCACGCCAACACAACGGTTGAATCTGTCCACGCTCGTACATTATACAGAGGAATTTTTAAAACTTCTGCGACTTCTAAGAGCAAGCGCGTCAGCAGCACAGCACCACATAATTCTAAACGAGGAATGCTTATCCTTTTTATGGGAGCGACTCTCGTTTTTGCAGCTAAGGGGGACACGTAAACGTTGCCTTTACTGTCTATTATGCGAATGTACACGACTGCTGCATATGCTATATTAGAAGCGTCCGAAAACCCGTGCAATTCGACACTTGAATCAGTTGTCTTTGTTCCGCACCATCGAGGAATATGGATTTTCGTGAGTAATGGTAACTCTTCACGGTAAGTCAGCCATTCCTTTAATAATTTCATTGGAACCTTTGCATCCCATTCTAGACCCGTTAACCATAGCTTTTGTATAAATGATTTCGCTACTACAATACAAGGTGCTATCCAGCCCAATGGGTCGAATAACCGTGCTATGTTTGAAATAATACGTCTTTTTGTTGCAGGTTTGACCAGAACCGGAAGCTGCACTGAGAAATGGAACTCATCATTACTGCGACTCCAGGTAAGTCCCAATATTTTTATTGTAGAATCTAACTTTATTTCTAGATCTTCCCTTTCTTTATTTTCATCTATCATACTCCAACCAATGCATTCTCTATCCTCATCGTTCCTTATCTCTTTAAGTAGTTCGTTTTTATTGCTATTCCACTTTTGTAATTCAAAACCTCCTCCCTTTAATAATTTCTTCATTTCCTTATATATTTCAACTCCTTCTTTTACAGTTTCACAGCCTTAATATTATAATATTATATCTTATAATATTAAGGCTGTGATATCTTTTAATATTATATTCCTTGCATGAACATACTTCTCTCCGTCATCAATCGCTAACTGTTGCAGAACCTTAACGGCTAAATATGGAGCAGACGCCGTACCAAAAGTTACAGTTACCAGCTCGAAATCCTGGATTTTACTTTCTTGATTATTTCTCCAGACTATTCGCTGATATGCTGCATCTTCATCAGTAACACGGACTTGTCGGTACATTTTTATAATATCGGCTACCATTGCTATTGGGTGACATCTCCAGCGTGAGACAAGGTGATGCAAGTCGGATTGTAAAGTAGGGCCGACCATTAAAACATCATTTAGTGAAACGCCATTTTTGTTTTTAGTAGATGCACAAAGACTACCCTAAGTTTGGTGGTGGCCTTGTCCTCTTACAACCGCGTGATGTGGTGAGTACACTCCTTCTTCTTTACTATCTACTGGCCTCATGTGATTCAAATTCAAGTATTCCTGAATTACCTTTGTATATCTGTTTCTCAATTCTTCATCCTTCATTTTCCTCTCTAAGGCTAACAATCTTTTCACAGCTATCTCTCGTGAACCACCTTGTTTACAGGATGGACCTTCATCACGAAACGGTAATTTCACCACATAACGACCTTCTGCTGTTCTTTTTCAGCTCTTCCTCGGTAAGTATCCTTTTAGATATACCTGATTGATCTGATTATATTTCCCAGAATCAGACATTACAAGACCAGAAATGATCCACCCTAAGGTAGTGCATTGTGCAATAGGAGTTCCAGTAGGACCTTTCATTACTCCTTCCTTCAAAATCTGGCAGTAAATGTCTGCTCCAAGCAGAATGTCAATTTTATTCGGTAAATAATATTCTGGGTCTGCCAACTGAATATTTTGTATTTCAGCCCAAGGTAAACAGGCAACCTTTTTACCAGGTAGGTAAGTAGTAATATTATTTAAAACATAAGCTTTCACTTCAAGGTGAAAACTGGGATCAGACAGTGATTGAATTTTAATAGAAACCATGTACTTCGACACCACCGAAGACTGATTACCGCCTAGTCCTGTAATAACTCCCTTCACCGGTATCTTTTTTAACTTTAATAATTGAACTGTGTTTTCAGTAACGAACGATGCTTGTGAGCCCTGATCGAGCAAGGCTCTAATAATTTTGAAATCGCCGAATTTAGACTTAGCTTTCACTAGAGCTGTTGCTAGCAAAACCTGTCTAATGATCTTTCCTGTCGAAAGGCAGGATACGATTGGCATTGTTTCGGTTGAACTACTAGCCGTTACACTTTTTTCATTTTTAGTAACGGCCTTGTCTGTTTGCCCACTGTGTACGACTGGTGTAAATTTAGGGTGAAGAAGTGAGTGATGCCGCTTTTTACAAATACGACAAGAAACATCTATTCTACAATATTTTGCAGAGTGATTACGTCCTAAGCAATTTAGACATAAATTATTATTTAAAACAAATTCATGTCTTTTATTGTATTTCTCCTTTGCGAACTTCTTGCAAAAACATAGTTTATGGTTTTCTGTACAATATTCACATTGAATATTTTTTGATGACAGAATGTTTGCATGATGAGTGTGTGAGTGTAAATGTTGAGCGTGTGATGGTCGATTGTGTTGAAATGTAGGTTTTTTATTGTCTAAACATTCCAAAGCCCTAAATCGACCCTCTATAAAATTCGAAAATTGTTCATAGGTAGGTAATTCTGTGCAACTGTCACTCGATATTTTTAACTCCCACTGCTTACGGGTTTCAAGATCTAATTTATCTGTAAGTATGTATATAATAATAATATCCCAGGTGGCCACATTAATGTTGAGATTTCTCAACGCATTTAAACAATCAGACGTTGTGTCCAATAGGTCCTTTAACCCATTGGCAGATTCTACATTCATACGCCTTTGGTTAAATAAGCGTTTTAAAGTACAATTTGTTAGGTATTTTTTGTTATCATACCTTTTTTGTAATAATGCCCAACACTGACTGTAGTTTAATTCAGTAATAGGTATATGCCTGACTAATTGCTCGGCTTCACCTGTTAAAAAACCCTTTAAATACTTAAGTTTATGTACATCATCAAAGGATGTATTATTATGCACTAAAGACGTGAATAAATCCCTAAAAGTGGGCCACTCAGTATACTTTCCCGAAAACGGGTTAATAGTAATTTTTGGTAACTTAACCAACGTGCCTTTTGACACAGCTTCATTATTTTTAGAACTATATTATATATATATATATATATATATATATATATATATATATATATATATATATATATATATATATATATATATATATATATTGATCATTTTTCTCAACATTATATTTAGCTAAATCAGTTGTTAATTTACATTTATATTCTACATAACACTCTTCAACTTTATCATATAAATCGTCATATTCAATATCCTTTAAATCATCCTGTTTTGTACCTTTTATTAAGCAATCATGAGTTGTTAAAAACTTCGACCATAATGCTTCTAATATTCCTAATCTAGCTTCAATATACTGTTGATTAATACGATCTTTAGGTGATTTACTATAATTCATTTTAGCATTTCTTATTCTAACTTCAACATCTTGTTGTACTTTAAATAAAGCCTGCATTTTTTAAATTGTTACAAAGTTTTAAAAATAAAATAAATATTTTAATGTTGAAAAACTACATGAAATCAAGTTATATTTGAGGCAAAATAAACTCTTCAAAATGACAAGTCCATATAATAAACTGAAAAATTTACAAGTGTCGTTATAAGATCACAAAAATTTTCTAAGTCCATATAATAAACTTTGAAAAATTTACAAGTGTCTTTATAAGATCACAAAAATTTTCTAAGTCCTATGAATAACTTTATAAAATTTTACAAGTGTTTTAGACTTGAAATGAAATCGGGCATAGATTCCTCGTATGAACCAAATTTCTTAAAATTACTCTAAGTCTAACTACTACTTGAACCGTTTTTCAATTGCACATAAAGTTTAAATTACCGAAATTGTACTCACGATTGGTTGTCCCACTCACTCTTGCTTCCGCAGTAAACACTTAATCACTTCACTCACTGCAACTTCACCTTTCCGCCTCCCCGCGCAACTCTCCTGACGATTTCCACTGGAACACCGCCTGCCGTCTGCCAGTGAATAACTTCCGCCCACCGTGACGACTGCTTCTTACCGACTTCTATGAGCCAGTACCGCCACACCTTATAAGTAGCAATCCGCTACTTCTGGGTGCGGGGGGTGTGATTCCAATCCGGAACCACCGATTACAAAAATCTGTCCTTGACAGTTCCTTCCGGCTTACTATCGACCATGAATACGGTCGTACGTAGCGGGCTAAATATCTATTGGTACTTGGTACTTTTAAATAAAACCAACAGATGTCTTGATTAGGTATATATATTACTTTCTTCCGATATCGTTCACTTTTTTATAAAGCAGACAAACGCCTTATGCAATTAATACACCTCGAACCATACCGCGAGGAAATCTACAACTAGCGACATCTATTGTTCACAAATAAAATTAAAACACTTTATATTGATCTGATTACATACGAATCGTGAACACACAGTAAAAATAAAATAAAGGCAAAATAATAATTGCTCCTCCGGTTGTATCGATACTATCTTTGCGAGCAGACTATATTTGTTGTCCACTTGTGTAGTTGTAATCTGCGAGTAAGAATGGCGTGCAGAGAGTGCACACCGCAACCGGGACTGTCCCAACGGACTTGCTTTATTTCCCAAATATTCAGATATAATGCAACACACAGCACACACGATAAGACGAGATATTTCAGGTTCTAATGTCATATTTGATTAGTTTTTTTTTGTGATTCGAAAATATGAACTCTATTCGCGGAACAGAGACTGCTTGTGACAGACCTACGCTAATAAGCCCCATGGTGTTTACCACCTTCCACTTTCGCTGCAGTCTTTCTCCAAACGCTAATCTCACCTGCACCCTGATTATTGATGGGCGAGACTCACGATCGAATGATGACGAAAAATCACATTCAAAAAATATTTTGTCCCACCTCGCCAGCTTGATAAGTAATTAATAAATCTTCCAAGTAATATAAAATAAGTAATATAAAAATTAATAATATAAAAAGCCTTTGTCTAACATTGGACCCAATAGTTGGTTAATATCACAGAATACTATAATACATACATAATAGAACGTCGGAGTGGGCGGCGCCCGTGTAGCCACTAAAATGCCACTAACACGTCAATTCACAAGTATAAATGTCAACACGAGATGTGTTTTGACGTTACAATCCTTTCCAAATTTTGCATGCAGATTATTTAGAAAATGCCACACTATTACAAATAAATATGTATCCGTCTGTCAACACAGCGAATCGGGTTTGTAGTAGTGATTAACTGATAATACGACGTAATTGCTTGTATGTGTGCTCCCGGCGACGCCTATCCTCGTACAAAATAAGGTTGACAGCCATTCTATTGTATATTGTAGTATTCTATGGTAAATATGCAATTTGTATTCTCATTGAGGTGTTTGATACGTAGGTACAAGGTGGCGCAGACTGTATACCTGCAGACGCAGATCCTAGATAAGGACGTATCGAGCACGGAACTAAAGCTGTTGGCTCTGACTGCGCGCTTACAGGACGCTGAGCAGAAGGTTAAAGCTGCGATTGGAGACACACCTCCGGTAAGCAAGCAATACTTCTTTTTGTAACTTGATGGCGCGGTAAACGTTGCATGCGGTAGGTGGTTCAATTGCGCCGCGTTGAGTAGGTATCAATTTTAATTTGCTCTTAACTTTTTACAATGTCAATATAAAACTTATTAATAAAATAACCACGGCGCCACCTCTCGGATTCAGATTTAGTTTTTTTTCAGCATTAGTATAACATTGTACGGTTGAATAAAACTGGATTTTATCGCGATTAATCAACCTATTTTCAATTCCCGACGTTTCGGGTGATTTAGAGCACTCATGGTCACGGGGGGGGGGGGGGGCGGGAGCTGATATGTTTAACGTTTCAATGTTATAGTTAGATTGGTTGCTTTCAGTTTTAGAATATTAATTTTTGGTCTGATCTATGTAGAACAAGCTTACAGTATCTTGAAGTCTTGCAGCGGTATGCTTGGGCTTGGATTTAGTTTTGTTAATTATAGGATCCCAAGCAGATGGCAGCACCCATTTGTAATGTGAGGAGATTCGGGGAATAGATGATAATACATCTAGTGGTCTTGACTGTAGGTTTATTACTAACTCTCTTTTATTCTATCCTACATATATATATATATATATATATATATATATATATATATATATATATATATATATATATATATATATAAACACACACTACACATCTTTTCTATTGAAATTAGGATATTTTTTAATTTCAATAGCCTCGCGTATAATTCTTGGTAGGAAGCGGTGTTTTTTTGCGACTATTTGTGGTTTACGAAATCTGATGTAATGGTGGGAACGATTTTAAACATGTTCGTAGACTGCAGACTTCCCGTAGTGTCGGTGCTTAACGTCAGCTATGTTCTTTCCTCATTATTCATGATGAATTTCACCATTATTCATGACAGTTAGCTACCGTTTGTTATTTTATGTTATTTTATGAAATAAGGGCGATAAGCGAACACAAAATACATTAGACGGCATCGAAATGCAGACGTGAATTGAGAGTGACGTGAGAGAATTTTGAGATCTTCTTTAAGATCTTGAATCTCAAAATTTTAATGGAAATTGCCTCATACAACAACATTATACTGCTAGTTTATATTAGTATTCCGTGAAAACATGATCCTACTCCAATCCAGACGACCCATCCGTGTGGTAGTGAATAAAAATTGTTGTATTTTATTTTATTATTTTCTCTTGCAGCAAAGTAAAAATGATTCGACGTCGACGGAAAAAGGGAGAGAGGTGGATAAAGATAAAGAGAAGGTTGAGCGGGGGAGGCATACGGTGGCGGGGGAGGGCGCGGGAGCGAACACGGGCGCGGGGGTGGCCGCGCGGGGCGCGGGCGTGCGCGCGCTGCTGGCGGCGCACGACGAGCTGGCCGGAGCGTTGGGAGCGCGCTCCGCGCTGCTGGCGCGCGCCGCGCACCTGGCGCGCCAGCTGCAGCCCTAGCGGCCCGCGCGCGCGCCCGCCGGCGCCGCACGTGTCGCCGCTGCTGCCGCTGCTGATGCTCAACTTGCCGCTGCTAGTGCTACTACCCAATCCACCGCACTTATACACACTCTACATAAGACTCCTTACAATCAACTTCACTATCACACTAAAACTAACAATATTAACGATTCTACACAAAAACGCTCAAAAACTGTTCATCTGTCTAAAATCACTAATGATTACGTAGAAATCAATTTTAATTCAAATTCTAAGGTCAATCTTAATAGTGTGGTTCAATCACTGTCTAGCACCGATAATTCGAATTCTAAATACATCCATGACAACAATAGCAAAACTGAAAATAATAATTCCACGACTAATACACTTAAATGTAATCAACTATATGACAAAGACGGAAATGAAATAAACACTGATCGTATTTATGGAAAACTAAATAAAAAGTTCGAGTCACCACATATGAACCGTGACAGCAATGTAATAAACACTGAAATGAATAATGATAATTGTTTCAGAGCAAATATTGTCGATAAAAAAGACAATCATCCTAATTTGTGCAATTTTAGAGACATGCAGTCTTCAGAAAGTGATCTCAATTTTAACATTAGTAGTAAAGATAGGGATAATATATTTCATACGAATATAAATCAACCTACAATCATAACAGATTTAAATTACAAATGTGAATGTTTCTTAAAGAACTCCAAGGTTGATGATAATATGTTTGAAAAATATCATAATGATGCAAAACTGCCAAATGAAAATATAAAAGAAGAAATCTGTATAGACAATAGAATAACAAGGAACAGGAATGAATATAATACACGTAGCAAGTCTGCATACGATAATATTAAACCTAATGTTACTTCTGTAGGTGTAACGACCAGTAACAGGAACGATAGTGATGCCAATGATAATGGTTCTGATTCACTGGGGAGCAAAGACGAATGTGCAATGCAAAGTGATTACAGTACACGTAGAGACAGTGACAGTAGTAACAATTCTCTGCTTAGTAAACTTGGGTATCGCTTGAATGCAGATATGAAATGTTCAGAAACTGACAGTTCCTCAACGACGTCTTCAGACGATATAATGACGTCGTTGGATTCAGGAGTAAGGACCGTCATATATGAGTCGGCTGGTTCGAATGAATTTAATAGTACACAAAATGGAGCGAATCCAGACATTAAAAAGAATGATAATGTAAAAACGACCACAAAATCGTCTTGTATCTTAGCATAATATATATATATATATATATATATATATATATATATATATATATATATATATATATATATATATATATATATATATATATATATACTAGCTTGACAGGTAGATGTTGTTCTGCCCTTTTCGACAACCCTTTGTCATGACCCATTAAAAATCCTTAAATTCGCAAAAAAAAAATTGTGGATCACTCATGGGCAAAAAAACTATCCTATCTCTCAAGTTGGATCAAACTGCACACGGTGTGCAAATTTGATTAAAATCGGTTAAGTAGTTTAGGAGTCTATCGCGGACAACGTGACACGTAATTTATATATATTAAGATATCTTAGTCAGATAAGAGTTAGTAGACATGACAAAGGGTCGTCAAAAAGAGCAGAACAAAGTGCCTGGCAAGCTAGTGTATATATATATATATATATATATATATATAGTACCCGGTTGACCGAGCTTTGCTCGGTATTTTTCGCTCGATTTTTTTTTATTTGTGTGTTTTGGAAATTATATTTAAATACAAATTACATACTGATGAAATATAAATAATATTTTTTGATCTTAGCGACATAACAGAAAAAACGGAACTGGTTATTTGAACAAAAAATCATGAGTGCAATTATTTTAATTTAAATTTTCGTGTTTTTAAAAAATATAAAAAAGGGCTAGAAAAAATAGATTTTCTCAAAAAAGAAAGGAACATGAAAAAAAAGTTAAAAATAGTCGGTCGGTCGGTCTGGGCTCGAACCGGGGTTTTACGATTCTGTGACCGACCATTATACCAATCAAGCTATTTATAATCATTAACAACCCGTCAAAATTTACCTTCTTATTCTAACGATATTGTAGCAGTTTTTCATTACCTAAAAACACGGACAAAAAGACATTTTCTAAAAATAAATCCTAGCTAGATCGATTTATTATCCCCGAAACTCTCTGGACACTAAATTTTACGAAAATCGTTGGAGCCGTTTCCGAGATCCCGATTATATATATATATATATATATATATATATATATATATATATATATATATATATATATACATATATATATATATATATATATATATATATATATATATATATATATATATATATACATATATATACAAGAATTGCTCGTTTAAAAGTATAGGATATATATATATATATATATATATATATATATATATATATATTATTTACCGAGTAATCGCGGTGTAAGAATATCCACTATCCCATATCATCCCGCGGGCGTCGTAAGAGACGACAGAAGGAAACACATCGGGAGATTAAAAGCGTCTTCCTAATAACGACTGAAAATAAAAAAACTGCGCTTGCCAGCCCAGTATCGAACTATGGCAAATTTCCCCCTATGAGGCAATCATGTGGGGGGTTTATGTTTAGCAAAACTTTAATTCCGTTACAATGGTAGAACCTGACAACCCAAACGTCGTATTGTACGTTCGGAAACTATTTTAGGCGTAACTGTTGCAAGTAGACACTGGTAATTGGCTGTAAGAAGGCTTTAGAGAAGGCAATGGATACCCGCAGTAGAACCAGTGTGACCGACAGCCCAAAGGATTATTAAGCTGAAGTAGCAATGGGCCGGCCATATAGTTCGAAAAACCGACAGCCGATGGGGAAGAAAGGTTCTCTAGTGGCACCATTGTACGAGTAAGCAAAGTGTAGGGCGGCCATTCAGTAGGAGTGACGACCTAGAAGTCGATGGATGCAGGTGGCTCAGAACTGCTTTGTGGCCTTCATCGGAGAGGCCTATTTTCAGCAAGCACAGAGATCTTTTGCAGCCAGGTGAACTGCAAGCTTGTTTGTAAATAATTTATTTTGGTACTACAGCTATTATTAAGATAAAAGATTTCACCTATCGATATTTTTTGTTTAATTGAAGAAAATAAAAAGAAATTTTCTTTCTTAATCACCCAATTTGTAAAATTCAGGACTAATTGAGCGCCAAAAATGTTAAGGTCATTAAACGCTCCAGTTCACTTGCTTAAAATAACGGTTATTGTTAGTATAAAAAACGGGAAACACTGCACAGGGTTAACACACTTAAAATAATTATACAGTTTATAATTTATAGTTTCGTAATTATGCTTTAAACATTATCCGCCTTATTACAAAAAGTAGTTTATATTTAGTTTTAGATTTAAAATAAAATAATTTTTAATAATTTCGCGAAGATTGTGGTGCCGGGGCTAAGATTTTTACATTTGCTTTCAAATTCCTAACTATATTTTTAGTTTACATACATATTTCTGTGAGACTTCTTTCATGAACAGATTCTGGTTTAAATCTCAGACTAATTATAAACTTATCGGAAATACAACAGATGAATCCACTTCTGATCTCGAAAAAACATCAGAATAAGGTTAAGTAATTGCTAAAAATAGTAAAAGTTTGAGGGCGGATATTTAACTTGCTCTCCTGTTTTTCTTTTATAGGATAGGGTGACAAACGAGCACACAGTCCACTTGATGGTAAGTGGTTGCTGTGGCCCACATACATCTACATCTATCCTCGATTACGAATCAAAATGCAGATGCGTTGTCACCCGTGAGGGCTAAAGTGGAATGCCTCGTTTCAAATAAAAAGGGTCTCCGGTTCTCTACACTCGCCATACATAACACAGCAGCATTAAGCTACTATTTTACGCTGGTATTCTGTGAGAGCGTGGTCCTTCCCCGGTCGAGCCGACCCATTCGTGCTACAGTTATACTACTAATACAACTGCAGCATGGCTCTTCCACGTCTTAAACACGTGTTTACACGCAATTAATCATTATCAGCAATGAGACAGCATAACGGAATATACATTCAGTTATTCAGTATAGAGCAATTACAGTTTGATCGTACCGTAATATGTCACAATTACATACTGGTGTAACGTGAGGGACGTAATTACATAACACCAAAATATGCCAACCAACAGCAACACTAGCCATCTCAATGTAATACAGGGCAGCTTCTCAGCTATATTCCTCTACTGCACCAGAAGAACCACACTGACAGGAACCACGATAATATCTTAACACTAGTACTACGTTAGAATTATTTGGGCGGAATCTCTCACACAGTGCACTTACAGTAAAAACGATTGGGGGGTTTCTTGATATACCCTCATACACCTCGCCACCATCGAATATGATGATCCGTTTGAGTGACGCAATCTCTCGTTCATTCTCGATCCAACCGGTATTTTTTTATGACGCGCCTACGAACTACTTTTTGTATTATGGCAGGATACGATTATACAGGAAATATATGTATCGATCACTTTATTAGATTAAAATTTGATATCTTTACAAAATTAAATTAGAAATAATAGTACATAATTAAGCTAGAATTTACTTCTAAAATTAGTACATAATTTATTTCTGTCTGTAAACATTCCTGTGGGCCTCAATAATTTTAAATGAAACATTTTGTTAGAAATGTTTGCATGTGTAGCTTTATTTTGTTTTAAAAGGTAAGTATTATTTTAAAGACGAGAAGAAAAGATCTAAAACACATTCCTATGTAATTTTCCCTAATATGCCTAATTTTTATTATATATAATTATAAATGCACGAGGAGAAATGGATTTAGTTAATTTTAATTAGTCATGAACTTGCTGCAATTAAGCCAGTATTATATTAATCCTTTATAATAATGATTAATGAGAAATAAACGATTAAATTATTTGTAATAACCACATCAAACTACCAAAGGTGCTCTTTAATTTCTTATTGGAAAATCTGTAAATAAATATTAGTATTCATAAGTATTGATGATTAAAAATAATCTGTAAAATAAATCTAGTTTTATTTAGCTATTCCAATATAGGGCTTTCTTCTGTATAGTAGTGAAGTCATGAAGAACGAAGAACCGACAAGCAATGGGAAAAAGCTAATGCACTTTTTGATGAATGTAAGAATAACATAACTATTCACGACGTAACTATCACAACTTATTTGTAAATTAAAAAAAAAACATTAAAAGCTATTATTTTAACGTACATACTATGGAGTGTAGAAGTAAGGAGTACCAACTCCCATACTAGTTGAAAACGTGGCCATCTGTAAGCAGTAAATATTTCAAAAACTATCCACAACAGCGCTGGAGTAGCTACTGGGATGAAATGAACTTAACAGTTGTCGAGTGTGCTGCTAAACTGCTCAGTAACTCTAAAATCTAAAATTATTTTATTCAGTAAATATAACCTCGAAAAAGTCGTCTATCCCACTAATATCTTTCGGTGCGTTCTTTAAAATTTACCCCGTAGCTATAGTGGCTCTATCCTTATTTAACGATTTTCTATGGACACTTTTTAATACACAGTCTTCACTCCTTACTTCTACACTCCGTAGTACATACAATGATACAATGTGACATAGAGATAATAATACCTATGGAGGCGCCGTATTCTACTATAGAAATAATAGTTATACAAATATCTGTAACATCGACACGCACTTGTCAAAAATACTTTTGTTTCTTTTTAACAAAACAGTAGCTTCATTAGAAAAGGGAGACAACAACAGTTTGTCAATTGCTTATTTTGACAACACTTTCGTGTGACGTCATTAGCTCTTCCATGCGTGACTGCCTCGCCATGTTAAGTGCTGAGTTTTGTGGTAGATATATGCTGTCAAACTGTTGAATGCTAAAAGTTTTTGTGTTGTGTAGTGCAGTGCCTTCATCTTATCTTATAGTAGGTGTATCTTCTATTTATATTTTATTATGTTACTAGATAACCACCTAAATTTGATTTGATTGTAACTCTTAATTGAGCATTTCTGAGTTTTTGCAAAAATACCGTACGGCAATTGATTTTTAAATTAAAATAATTTTGTGAAGCATAATTCACGTCACGTGTTATAAATAATAATAATAATATAGTATATAATATTTGTGATGAATTATGTGCAGATAAATTAATAATAAATATGTATTGATTTTTAAAACAATTTATTTCATTTTTACTCAACTAATCATTATTATTTTACATTAATAATATGAGATCTGGTATCACCATCCCAGTAATGCTATAAACACAAAAGAAGGATTTAATTTCTATCTACACAAAAGCCATAAATCTGTCGGTCACATTTATTCGCCAGATAAGTTATTTGACGATTGAAAATTCAGCCCTGTATCTATGTAAATACCTACAAAATAAAGTAAATTAAGCAACAAATCCAATTATATAAAATGAGAAAAAAATCATATTAGTTAAAACATCGATATCAGCTGCGCATATTGCAGAGTTACAACCCTATAAAAGGCGGCCATTTTATGTGCTAGATTTTTGTAGGTAGTCACGCAAATTTTGTAGGTGTGCCCAGTCCATATACTTCTAAGTCAGTGCAATGTGACAAGTTCTTGGCATTTTGGCGGGATTAGCTTCTTATTTTAGCCTCTGGCAGAAAGTACATTTCAATATCATACTTTATGGGCATGCTCTAATTAGGTCGGCATGCCCATAAAGTATGACATTGACAGGTACTGTCTATACTACTAAGAAATTCAGGACTTCATAGGCGTGATTTTACTGATAGCTGTCGCAGAGATCAAGCTATCTTTTATGAACTAAGTATAAGTTTCGTAGATTATAGTATAATTGCCGACATAAGTCGTGAGCACACTTTTTATTGGTCGATACGACGTTGACCACGCTGACGTTCAACGTGATTGGTTCATCAGTCGATACTCGTCGTCTATTGGTTTCGAACGTATCATTCCGCTTCCGTACACTTCAGAGCAATAATTTTAGCGATAACTTTTTTAATTAGTTTATTTTCGTTAATTGTTTTTGTTACCTCGTTGTTAATTGTTGTTTATGTATTCCTTGTTATTAATTGTTTTTGTTATTTCTTGTTTTTAATTATTTTTGTTGTTATAATTTGAGTGTTCAGATTTTGGTCTAAATATGCAGAGAAGGAAGAATTCGGTGTTAAATAGACAATCTCGACAAATGATCTATCCGGTGTTTAGTTACATGAAAAAATTAGGTACTGCGAAAAACATCATAGACGTATATAAACAGACTGCTAAGGTGAGTAATGACTCAGTAGCTACTGTACGGCGCACCGCAACACCAGATTTTATGGAAGGCTTATCACCTCTTCCTTCTTCTTAATAAAATAATCAATTGTAACCACCAGGTATACATTAAATACTTTATAGTAGATAATAAAATAATGGACACGAATATCTGCAACATTATTGTATCAAAGTAAAAGTTGATGTGTTCAAGTAAACATTTTCGTAAAAGTCGGCGAAAATATACAATTACGAATTGAAATAATAAAGGTACCCAATAATTTTGCCCGACAGTGTACCTGCCTCCCACCACAGTTTATCTGTGCTCACGACTCGTGTCGGCAACTATAATTTTAAACCACAGATATACTAGGATATAAAATTAAATTTCTTTTAATTTTATTAAATGTATATATATTTTTTATAAAATAATTATTTGATTTGTTTGATAGTAAAATATATTGAGTTTTACAAAATAATACATTTTTCGTATTGCATTAAGTTACATAACACATATAGGTACACTATATTTAGTTTAGTGTTCTTTATTATTTTTGTTTTCTTCACCTTTTGGGAGCCGGGGGACATAAATTTTAATTTTTAGTTCAGAAGTGTCACAGATAAAATTGGGTGACTCCTGTAAATAAAAAATAATGAAAATATACAAATAGTGCCGTCACTGAGATCCTACCTATACTCACCTTCGGATTGCACCATCAGAAACGTGGATCATAACAGTCACCTAAGTCTTTCCTGCAGCATCATCATAAGAGCCATTTCGTCCTATCTAGTGCCGTCACTGAGATCCCATACTCGCCTTCGAATTGCACTATCAGAAAGGTGAGATTGTAATAGTCAACTAGGTCTTTATAAGCCGTTTCAAATGAGGTCAAACACGATCATCCTATCTAGTGCCGTCACTGAGATCCTCTACTCACCTTCGGATTGCACCACCGGAAAGGTGAAGTCATTACAGTCATCTAGGTCTTTATGAGTACTTTTCAAATGAGTCCAAACACAATAGTTCTAAGAGTGACGTCACTGAGATCCAAAACCCACCTTTGGAGTCCACCATCATCTAGTAAATAAAATTGCGGAACTCCTATACCTAAATTAAAAATAACGAAAATATAAAAATAGTGCTGTCACTGAAATCCTTTTCTCACCTTTGGATTGCAGTATCAGAAAGGTGAAATCATCACAGTCATCTAGGTCTTTATGAGCCGTTTCAAATGAGGTCAAACACGATCATCCTATCTAGTGCCGTCACTGAGATCCTATACTCACCTTCGGAGTCCACCATCATCAGGTAGGTGAGATCATCGTATTTAAATTATTATCATTAGTATTATCATCGTATTTATTTTTTATCATTTTATTTCGGGTATAAAAACGACTTTCACAAGAAGTTCCTCTTGTCAACACTTCAAAACACCTTGCTTTACGTCGATCTTACAACTTCCTCATAAAGTCTAGGCCCAGGATGCAGTCGTTCATTATATCAGCCACGATGGCGTTATGTAGGTAAATCTTGTTTCCTAGCTTCAACTCCGTCTCCTTTCTCCACGGACAGGTACGCGCTGACCAGTGACTGTCACCAAATTAATGCGTCCTCGGTTGTATGCGGAGTCCCCAATGAACTGACTTATAAGTTGGGAATAGAAACCGGGCGAGAAGCTCCAGTGTCTATGGTCAGTTTACACAGCATTCCGTTGATCTCGCCCTTGATGATCAGGCTCTTCCCATCAAAGGTTTGTGAGATCGAAATCCTTGGGGCTCTTTTAACATCAGCCAGCACCCGCCCCACAGTCCCGGCTCGTTTCCCTGCTGCTGCTAGGCGCCCAGCAAACATTTTTGTCATATAATCAAACATTTACAAGACTTTGAGTCTTTTTAAAGTTATTTTACAGTATTTTATTTTACTCTTCGTCACATACTGGTGCATTATGCGTCCGAATAGTCATATACATTTTTTGTCGTATAATAATGCCATGTAAACGTTCTTTCGACATTTTTTTACAACCGTCATATAACAGCGTCTACGACGACGTCTATAAAACTTACTTATACAACTTTTCGTCGAGTAAACGTTTTCGTAGTATAAACGTGATAATACTGTCAATTTTGTCATATAATTACCTTTTAAACATCTGCTAAACGGATAATAATTGTTTAAACGTAGTATTTGTGACCATTATATATTAGTCGAATAAGTACTACGAGTGCTACCTGTATACGTCCTAGAGTATCTCAAACGTGATTATACGACCGCCATTTAACTAATACTCATATTAAAGATTTATAATAACCTTATATACAGCATCCACCATTTTGAAATCCAATTTATCCGAAGAGAAGAGAAGGGAGAGAAGTAGAGAAGGGTTCCGTATTACATTTAAATTCAAATTTAACCAATCAATTTAACCAAAATGCTACGGGTATACCCTGCAGTTCATTTTCCGAAGTTCAGAACTCTTGTTCATTTTCCGAAGTTGAAGACAGTTATTCATCGTCCGAAAATGAAGATAATGTTGATAAACTAGACACTTCAACCAAAAATGATGACTTCAGATACCATTATAAAAAGTGGGCTATTGATTTTAATATTCAACAAGTTGCATTTAACAATTAAATGTAATTCTAAACAAAAGAATGCCCTGCTTAGTCCCTTTAGACCCAAGGATGCTTTTTAAACGTAAGAAAGATGTACAAATAATTCTTATTGACGATGGTCATTACTGGCGTAATGGTCTTATTGAATCTTTAAAGACGATTTTACAAAACCTAAATGATAAACCGAAATGTGTTTCGCTTAATGTGAATATTGGCGGACTACCATTGTTCAACAGCTCTAAGCATCAAGTGTGGTCTATATTATGTAGCATCCACGAAATATCAAATGGGGGCACATTTGGTATTTTCGTATTACTTTTGTGGTGGGTATTTATGAAGGTACAAGTAAACCATCAAATGTATCCGCATTTTTTCATTTTCTTGTAAGTGAATTACGAGAATTAATGTCTAATAATTTGAGAATTGCATCGCAAGATGGGGTCGATACATTGATCGAAGTTAAAGTCAGAGCCTTCATATGCAACTCGCCAGCAAGAGCCTTTGTAAAAGGTGAGTATCCTAATCCCAAATATGTAATTTAAAATTTTTTACTTTAAATTACATATTTGGGATTAGGATCTATTCTACTTTTACATTCTTTTTTTTACTTTTCAAGTAATGTTTTATTCGAAACTGAAACAGTCATCCCGGTCATAATCACCCAGGAACTTCGTTGCAATATTGTACCGGCTTAGATGGTCAAGTGGCAGCAAGCGCTATGACATAAAAATGATTCTGGGTTCGATAACCAACGGGAATATAGTGAAACGTTTTCGTTTAGTAGTAGTAATTTAAATAAAAGTGAATTAATTATATTTTATATTTTACAGGAGTATGCAAATTTAATGCCAAACATGGTTGCTTGAAATGTACAGTGGTCGGCGAGTATAGTCATAAATCGCACACAGTCGTATTTTACAAAGACTGATTGCCCACGAAGAAATGACGTGGACTTTCGTTTTAAGAGTTATGGAGATCACCACAAGTACGATTCTCCTTTGCTAGCATTGCCAATAGATATGATTGAACAATTTCCTGTATTAGATTCTCTACATATACAACGTATTAGGTAATGCAGCATATCATCATTTTCTGTTCTTTTTATCAGCTGTAACTATTTTTATAAGCGAGACACATTTTCAACTTCTACCAGTCGCAGAAACAATGTTAAAGCACTTCGTTGAAAATTATGGCAAGTTTTATGGCCAAGAGTACATTACAAGCAATGTTCACAATTTAATACACGTAGTAGACGAAGTAAAGAAATTTTGAACCTTGCCGCTGATTAATAAAAAGACATAATATTGAAGTAGAGAACTTAAGAAACGATATTGGGCATAATTGCCCTACGGTAAAGAGTTACAAATATGGAAGTAAACTTAAGACAGTGATTAAATTAGAATCTTTTATCCTCTCTACTGATAATGGAGATAAGTGGTTTTTTAATAACAACAACCACCTCGTTGAATTTTGTTCGGCTACTTGCAGCAACGAGGGACGTATGCAGATTATTGGAAATCGAATTGAAAACTTAAGGAACGATGTTTTTGAAACGCCTATTAAATCTTCATATCTTCTATCTATGAGAACGAAATTTCGCAAACTGAAGCCATATATTATATTACTGATATAAAGTTGTAAGTTGGTTAGCGTTACATACAACTCAAATATATATTTTGCTCCGCTTATTCATACATTTAAGAAAAAGGTAACAAAGAAGGCGGTAAAAGTTGTTTATTATTTATTAATGTCATTAAAAATTACAAAAAATAAAATGTCACAATACATACAAAATTGCAACATAACAATAAATAAAATTCAAATTAGTAATATCTTTACCTGCTAATTAACTCTATAATTAAGAAATGGAAAGATTTACCATTTTCTGTCGTCTCCACTATTTTAAAAGGCATTTTGCTAAAAAAACAACAAGTTATTATGGATAACAAAAACTTTCCAAGTATCAATTTGTTCCTAAGTTATCTTATTAAAAATTTAACATTAGCTCTTTAATAATTCTACCTATTATGTTTTGTTGCTACTTGATAATTTGGGTTTCTTCAAATCTAAGAGCCAAGCACCCACTTCCTATTACTGACAACGTACTACAACTGACTGACCCTATAATACACTATATATATATATATATATATATATATATATATATATATATATATATATATATATATATATTATACTAAGCGAAAGTGCGCGAGCACATCGCCGCATCGGCCGGCCTAAAGAGCGAGCGAGAGCGACGTATTGGCTCTATGTAAGTCAGAACGCCATCTAGTGACTCGGGATAATAGTTAAAACTCTATTCGGATTCAATTAATAAATTACGCTACTAAAATTTAACAAGTTATAATTGTACATTTTCTAACAGAATAAGTAAAAGTTATGAAAAAGCCAAGTTTTGTTTTTATAGCTGATTGTGTGAGAGGCATAAAAATAATTACAGCTGTAAAGATTTTTTGAGTCTTGTACCAATAGTAGTAAATATATATTATAACTATTACTTATTAAGTTGAAGCGTGATTCCAAAATTCTTACAATAAATTTAATGATCAAATTTAAATATATAGGTAGGTATGATCAACTGACTAATTACAATATTCACATTCGTCTTCTGGAAAATGATTATAGACAGCAAAATATTTACAATGGGGGCACCAAAATAAACCGTAACGTAATATTTTTTTTACATTTTTGTCTGTTAAAACAAAATGTAACGGTCTATTTCGACGGAATATCTGGGAACCACAACCATAACAACGAGAACAAAAGATAAAATGAGTAAATGACCAGGGCCATTTCAAATGTGCACGTATCATTTCGATGAAGTCCATCTTTGATAAAAACTTATCAACATCCATATAATTGTAGATCATTGTTGGGTTTACCTAAAACAAAAGTATTATTTTATTATATTAGTTATTATTTAACTAAATTATAAGTCACGCAAATCCTTCTGTTCTTAAAATATAAATTCTTTGCACTAAGTTAGGAGTTTATGATTTTATTATTGATCCCTAAATCCACTGCCATGGCGTACACATTTACAATGAACACGCAGTTTATAGGTCGGGAAGTTCTATAGTCGTCAGATAACGCTGTCACTTTATAAATTTTTAATAAAAATATGTGAAAACATTAAAATTTTAGAAGCGCAAGGTTTTGGCATGCTCTGATCACGAATCTGCGGTCCATTTTTGCGTAGGATGCACGGTTCCGGAGATGTGCAGATCAATTAACTCTTATCTATTGATATCCGCTTCGAGCCTCCACCGTCATTAGCGCTCCATTGTTCTTATCTACTTATCTATTGTTCATTCAATACCGTCATTATCTATTCTTCCTCAGCGTGGTGATATTGTTATATACTCCTTTGTTCCTATCTACACTAATCTGACTCATTAATAAAACACATTACCCAATTTTGTTAAAATTTTTATTTATAAAATACAAAATCTTATTACTTATTATCTATAAAATAGGAGCGAAACATCTCATCCACTAAAATATCGTTGTACAATGTGTTCCCTGTAAATATACTCGTAAAACTATGCATTGAACATCCCTGAAACTTATATAGCAAATACATTAAGCAATATTCGCCACAAACTGAAGTCCACTCATTCTGAATCCTATCAACATTCCAGTTCCATCTTTTACAATTTCTTTTAAAAAACTCTAGATGATATCGTACAGGTGCCCGTCCGAATGAATCAAAATATTGACCGACGTCATTCGTATCGATATATAAAGCTACCCAATGTGACCCTGGTTTATCATCTGTATCCAAATTGCATATTATATACGTTGGTACGTGGGTGTACATGGGTAGTTTATTGGCAGCATAAACATTATTTTCTAGAGTGGGGTGAATCTTTTTCAGATGTTGTTGTACATCTAGTGTATCCATAATATTACTGCTATTAGTAGATTATTACAGTACCAATCTACTCAATGACTAATATAGGAATGATCAATTATAGTGATATCTAAATATTAAATTACATTCTTTGTGTTATACAAATCGTATTTGAGTCACCAATACACTGAACAAGACACGACAGGAAGGACGTAGGAATGTAGAGATAAGCAACAGAATGTAAGGTAAGCTTGTTGACGCATAAAGATACTATCAATTCTACTGCAGAAATTCTTTAGATTAGAATTATTACTCACTGGTACTATATAAGACCAAGCAACTGCAGTCATGGAGTTAGTGTATGGTCGTTTGACCGCAGTGCAGTGGATCTATCAATACTACGTTTGTGTTACTTCAACGCATCAAAGGCCATGGATGTAAGTGTTTATTCTATTGACAAACTTACTTTTCTTTCTGTTATTTTCTTACGTGTGTATGATTTAGTGTTAACAAATTATATTTAAATATTATGTGTGTGTATATGGTTAAGCCGTGGTAGCTCAGATGGTTAGCGCAAAATGTAAAATTCACAGTACGCGACCCGGGTTCGATCCCCGCCGGCACCAATTAAATTGTTAATTACAATTTTAAGTGTTAATTTACCACGTGCTCAGCGGTGAAGGAAAACATCGTGAGGAATGCATGTCTGAGATAATTTCGAAGGCATGTGAAGTTTGCCAACACGCATTGAGGTATCGCAGCGAACATTTCCTAGCCCTAAAACCCTCTCAGAAATGAGAGGAGGCCTATGTTCAGCAGTGGACTTTAATAGGTTGTAACTTTAGCTTTTTTAACTTTTATGATTAAGTGTTACCAAATTGATATTAACATGATAACTGTGTTGTTGCAGAAATCATTGAGCTTCGATGAAAATACATATAAACAGTATTACTACTCGCCACTCTCCCCTCAAGAAGAGAGTGATGACATCGTCATTAATAATAACACATGCGATGGTGGAAAAAGATAATCGCAATCGATTGATCATTTTTTTGAAGCTGAATCAAAAATAAAAAAGAGGAAGCTGTTATCATCAACCGTAGCACGAGCCGCTAGAGATGGTGTATCATACATTTCTACTAATTCTGACGATGGAGACCAAGCGACGCATCTCATCAAAATTGAAATGTACGATATGAAGAAGCTATCCAAGATTCCAACTACTGATCATTGGAAACATGCTTCCACGAGGATTAAATATTACGTAAAGACTAATAAGGATAGCATCTACGACAACACAAACGCCCTCGTATACAATATTACAAAGACAATAGCAGAAAGTGAAAAAGTTAAAAAATACTTTTTTAACAATGACAGTCATTAGCTGATCATTAGTGAATGTGATTCTGTTTACTTAAATTACTTCCGTGTACTCATTATATTCTATTTCTAATCCTTTGTTAGACTTAAATATCGGACATTATTTGAAATTTGGGTATCAGTTGGTCTACCAACACTGAACTGTTACTTACTCTGCTACCTAATTTCTTCTTTACTATAAGGATGGCAAACTTCAGTGAAGTGTGCACCAGTGCTTTCTTTTCCACAACCATGGAAGAGAATACGGAACTATTCAACAGCGAATTAAATCAGGAGTTGTCTAAAGTTTGTGTGAAATGGAGAAGGATCAAATGTTCGATTCATCGTATGATGATGATTTGTATAATCACTGTGCGATGGTTAAAACACAGTTTAAGTAAGTAAAATAAACATTCATTTCGATCATAATTTACACAATGTCGTGTACAGTTTTTAATAAATTTAAACATTTTAGTAGTCAACCACTACAACTTGGAAGAGGAACGAAGCGAACGAGCAGCAAAGAACCCAAGATCATCAAAAAACCAACAACGGAAGCAGAAGCGCCTACCTCTGCAGGGAACAGTATCAGTAACGATGATCAAGTGGAATGTCTAACGTGTCATATATTTATCAAGAAACGGTATTTAGCTAATCATTTTAAAAGTAATGTTCACAAAAATAATCTTTTAAATTCACATAATTCTTTATCAAACGTTAGTGTTATTGAATCTGCTTTTGGAAATAGGATTTTAACTTATAAAATCAAGAGTAGAGTAGATAGTTCGACATTGGTAAATTTTGAAACTCCTGAACTATTTTTAAATTCTATTAAAGATGATATTTTATTTTTAATACAAGAGTGTATTCATCAACACATAATTTTTAAAGTAAACTTCATATTGCATGCTGATTTTGTTCAACAAACTAAAGATATTCATGATACGTTCGATTTTCAAACGCTTAACTATATTATTTGTCAAGGAGATGACTTAAATATTTTTTTCATCTTTAAATGATACAATTACTACTAAAATTAGTGCATTTGAAAAAAAAGATATATATATTATAATAAACAAGCGTATATATATTATAATAATAATAATAATGATATTCCACAACTATCACACAACGCCATCTAGTCCCATGCTAAGCAGAGCTTGTGTTATGGGTACTAGACAACTGATGAAACATACTTATATATTTCTAAATACATAAATATTATAGATAAATTACACCCAGACACAGAACAAAGGATCGTGCTCATCACACAAACATTTGTCCTGGGTGGGAATCGAACCCACGACCTCCGGCTTAGCAGTCAGGGTCACTAACCACTAGACCAACAGGCCAGTCAGTCAAGATAGTGGATGGAGTCTAAAAAACATAAAATCTATAGACATGAATGTTAATAAATTTAACCCCCTACGCGGTACTTCATACATAGATCTTCCTCGTGACATAAAATTAAAAAAGGCTGTTATAAATGTAAAAAGCAAGGATTATTTTTGTTTTAAATGGGCGTTACTCTCGGCGTTATATCCCGTAAACAAAGACGCGGATCGTGTATCATCGTACGTTAAACATGCAAATAAACTTAAATTTGATGGTATTTCCTTTCCAGTTAAAATTTCTGACATAGCAAAAGTAGAGAAATTAAATGATATTAGTATTAATGTTTTTGGGTTAGAATATAGTAAAGAAAAACGATGTAATTCTATAGTAGGTCCATTATTTTTAACAAAGTGTCGTAAAGATAGACATATCAATTTATTATTTTTTTCCAAGGATACAAAAAATCATTATTGTTACATAAAAAATTTATCGCGGTTAGTTAGTAAACAAATTTCAAAAGACGGTCACATCATGTACATTTGCGAAGCATGTCTACTTCACTTTCCATCTAAGGAAAGTTTAAATAACCATGAACAATACGATTGTGCCCACATTTGTACAGAATTACCAAACAGTGAAACTTTAAAAAAAAGAATTGGTTTGGTCAACCTATTTCAAATGATAAAATTAAATTTGATAGTTATGAAAAAAAGTTGAAGATACCATTCGTAGTTTATGCTGATTTTGAAGCATTTTTAAAACCAATAGAATCATGTTCTAATGATCCTTCCAAACCTTTCACACACAATATTCAGAAACATGAAGTACATAGTTTTGGTTATTATATAAAATGTTCATATGATGATAAATTATCAAAATATGTAACGTATTGCGGACCCAACTGTGCACAATTGTTTATGGAAAGTTTATCTAACAATCTCAAAGAAATAAATAGAATTCAAAAATATCCTCCACTTCCGCTAACAAATGAAGACAAAAACCAAATTTCAAATGCAACCATTTGTCATATTTGTGAAACAGAGTTAGCAGAACATTTTTATGATTTTGATTGGTACACCGGTAGTTTTATAGGTGTTGCTCACGGATCATGTAGCTCGAAGTTCAGAAAACCTCGTTATATACCAATATTTTTACACAACCTTAGTCGCTATGATGCTCATTTTATTGTTCACGCGTTAAACTTTTGTGATGGTGAAGTCGAAGTTATCCCTCAAAATAAAGAAAAATATATATCCTTTTCCAAAAAATTAAAAATGAATAACCACGAAATTATATTAAGATTCATAGATTCATTTAAGTTTTTATCATGTAAATTAGAAGAATTGGCCAAAAATCTTAGTAATGATCAATTTCAAGAATTACGTAGAAATTATCCTAATGATGAAGATTTCTTTCGTTTAAAACGGAAAGGCGTTTATCCATATGAACTTGTGACTAATTATGATAGTTTAAGCCTAACATCGCTCCCCGAACAAAAATTTTTTTATAGCTCGCTCACAGATTCCCATATTTCAAATGATGATTACAATCATGCTAAAGATGTTTGGGAACACTTTGGGTGTTGTAATATGCTAGATTATTCAAACCTGTATTTAAAAACAGACGTTTTACTTTTAACCGATGTATTTGAAAACTTTAGAAAGTTATGTATTAATACTTATGATTTAGACCCTGCCCATTATTACACAGCACCCGGTTTAAGTTGGGATGCAATGTTAAAATATACAAAAATAGAATTAGAACTTTTAACAGATTATGAGAAAATTGCATTTATTAGATCAGGTATCAGGGGTGGTGTATCTCAATGTAGTAATCGTAATGCTAGAGCTAATAACAAATATATGGGGGATTATGATGCAGGGAAACCAAATTCATATATCACATATTTTGATGCCAACAATTTATATGGTTGGGCTATGTCTCAATGTCTTCCTACTGGTGGATTCGAATGGGTAAATCCGAATACAGAATTTAATGTGTCTGAGACATCGAACTTCGGTTTTATTTTAGAAGTTGATTTGGAATATCCAGATGAACTTCATGATTTACATTCGGACTTTCCTTTATGCCCCGAAAACATTTGTGCAGACAATAATAATGAAAATAAACTAGTCCCAAATTTAAATAATAAAGATAAATATGTAATTCATTACAGAAATTTAAAGCAGTGCATAGAAATGGGGGTTAAATTAACTAAAATTCATAGAGTTTTAAAATTTAAACAGTCTCGCTGGTTGAAGATGTACATAGATCTAAACACAAAATTAAGAACGTTAGCAAAATCAGATTTCGAAAAAGATTTTTATAAATTAATGAATAATTCAGTCTTCGGAAAGACTATGGAGAATATTGAAAAAAGGGTTAACATAAAATTAGTTACACACTGGGAGAACCAGGGCAAAGCTTTAGGTGTTCAAGATCTAATCGCTAAACCACAATTTCATAGTCTTTCAGTATTTTCGGAAAACCTAGTTGCGGTTCAGTTGCGAAAAACAAAGTTAATATATAACAAACCAATTTATTTAGGGTTTTGCATTTTAGATATTTCAAAAACATTAATGTATGATTTTCATTATAACTATATGGTTAAAAAGTTTAGTAAAATCAAATTATTGTATACAGATACGGATAGTTTAATATATCATATATTTACAGATGATTTTTACTCTGATATAAAACCTGACCTTTCATCATACTTTGATACCTCAGCTTATGATGCAAATAATATTTTTGAATATCCAAAATTAAATAAAAAGAAATTAGGTTTTTTTAAAGATGAAAATAATGGTAAAATCATGAAAGAATTTGTGGGTTTACGATCCAAAATGTACGCTTTTAACTTAGAGAATAAGACTATAGCCAAGGCAAAAGGGGTAAATAAATGTATCACTAAAAAGATGACCATGGATAATTATAAGTCTTCTCTATTTAATAAAAAAGTGCAATATTATAGTATGCTTAGATTTAAATCAATTAAACACACAATTTTTACACAAAAATTAAATAAGATTGGTTTATCATATAATGACACAAAGAGGCATATTTTAAATAATAATATTGAAACATTAGCTTGGGGTCATTATAAACTGCGCTAAGTGTTGATAGTTTTTAATTTTATGTCTGCATGTAAATAAAATTTGTATTGATTGTAAAATAATGATAATAGTATAATATGACGTAGAGTTTATTACATATTTAATCGTTGTTTTATTGTAAATAATTTAAGTTAATTGTTGTTTATATTTGCGTGTGTGTGTGTGCATTTATTTGAGGTTGAGTTGATTGTAAAATTATGATGTACTAATTGTGTTAGAAATAGTATACAGATCATTCTGTTTTATATAATGTTTGCAATATATATTAATTGTTAACACCAACACTTTCATTTTTTATTTCACCCCTTAGTACTTTAGACGTGTGTAATGTTTCACTTTATCCATCCGTTTACTGCTATTGTGGCGGGGCCAAGTGGATGTGGGAAGTCAAATTTTGTAACAAATTTCATAAAATCGGTTACAGAAATATGTAATTGTGATTTTAATCAGATCACATGGTGCTTTGATGAAATGCAACCTTTATATAATTTACCAAATGTTAACTACCATCAAGGAATTCCAAATGTTAATATGTTTGACGGTGAAAACCCACATCTTGTTATTATTGATGATCTAATGAGAGAGTCCGATGGAAGAATTGTGGATATATTTACAAAAGGTAGTCATCACAGGAATCTTAGTGTATTTTATTTAACACAAAATTTATTTCATCAGGGTAAAGGGCAAAGAGACATATCCTTAAACTCAAGTTATATAATATATTTTAAAAACCCTCGAGATAAAACTCAAATAAGATATTTAGCACGACAAGTGTCACCAGATAACCCAAAATTTATTGAAGATGCCTACAGGGATGCAACTCTAGAGGCGCATGGATATTTAATGGTAGATTTAAAACAGAATACCAATGATTTTTGTCGTATCAAGACAAATGTCTTCCCATTTAATGGTTTCTGCACAGTCTACGTTCCCACAAAAGAGTTTAAATACACCAAGAATCAAACATTTCAAATCATTGCTAAATGATGCATCGTCGACTCACAACGCATAAACATTTGCTAAACGCTTTGCATACGCTTAAACCAAAATATCAAAGAGCATTACTTAAAACGTGTGATGAAGAAGAAATTAACTGTATTTGTGAGTGTATTCATAACGTTTTACAAGGAAAAGTACCTCTTAAAGATCAAGATAAACAAAAATTGAATAAACACAAAAATATACTCCGTCAAATAGTGCGTAAGTGTAAACATAAACTAAGAAAAAATATAATTATACAAAAAGGAGGGGCTTTCTTACCAATAATATTAGGTGCAATATTGAGTGGATTAGTGAGTGGACTAGCCAGTTAACATGGAAAATGCAAAGAAAATGATACTTATTGAACCTGGATTGATTGAAAAATTAAAACAAGAAAATAAGGTTAATACGAGTAGTAGTTTATCTCGATTAGATATTGAAATGCAAAATATTATGAATAGTAAGACGGAAGACCGAAAGAAATGGATGTTATATTTACAAAGACTGCAAAGATACTCACTCAGATTACCAATTTATTCTGATACATCTAATGAAGATTCAAACGAGTCTAAAATTGGTTTTAAAAATAAAGATAGAGATCTAAAAACTTCAGTTGATGCTGAATCTTTGTTGGAGGAGAATCGATCCATCAAAAGTAAAGAAAATGTTGAAAATCCACTTTACACACCAGCTCAAATACTCAGTTTAATACCAAAAACTTATAATAAAAAAGGACAGTTATTATTAAACTTAGTTGAAACAAGTAAAGGTAAAATACATTGGGATAATGAAGGTACAGTCATAATTGATAATGAAAAAATTCCTGGAAGTAATATTGTTGATTTAATAAATGATTCACTAAGACCCTTAAAAAGAAGTGATCCAGTAGGGTGGGATAGATTTGCTGAAGCATTAAAAGATATTAAAGTACCACTTACTTATATTGGAAATCCAAAGAGATGTGAGTTTATTAACCAACTTCAAGCAAAAGATCTGAACAAACCCTCTGAGATTGAATTTCAAGAGTTTTCTACACCGAGCAGTAGAGATAAAAAGTCTACAACTAAAATACGTAAAAGGCTTGAGTGGGAAAAATGGACCCCGTACTAGAAGAAATTAACAGGATTTATTATGATCCATCTAATCCCGCTGGTTTTGGTAGTATTGATAAATTATCAAAAGCCATGAAGGGTAAAATGAATAAAAAGCAAGTAAAGGAATGGTTAAAATCACAAGAAACATACACATTACATAAACCCATTCGAAAAAAATTCCCGCGTAATAGGTACATTCTATCAAATATTAATGAACTGTGGCAAGCTGATTTAAGTGATATGCGAACTTATTCTCAATATAATGATGGTTTCAAGTATATACTTTGTGTTATTGATGTATTTAGTAAATATGCTTTTGCAAGACCAATGAAAAAGAAAAACTCAGAAACAACTAAAGAATGTTTTGAAAGTATATTTACTGAAAGTAATTTAACACCTACTCACATACAATCTGATAAAGGTACAGAATTTGTTTCAAAAGATGTACAAAAATACTTTAAATCCAAAAAGATTAATTACTATACCACTAACAATCCTGACATTAAGGCCAGTATTGTTGAACGATTTCAAAGAACACTAAAAATGAAAATGTGGCGTTATTTCACTCATAATAATACTTATAGATATATAGATGTTTTACAAGATTTAATATACTCTTATAATCACAGCTTTCACTCTAGTATTAAGATGTGCCCATGTGATGTAAATTCCAACAATATTATGACAGTTTGGACTAATCTTTATGATAGACGGTCAAACAAACTTTCTTTAGAAAATCCTAAACCAAACTTCAATGTGGGTGATTATGTTCGAATAACTAAATATAAACATGCTTTCCAAAAAGGATATGAATCAAATTGGAGTGATGAAATATTTATTATATCTTCAATAATTGATAGATCTCCATGGGTTGTTTATACAATAACAGATTTACAAAATGAACCAATAGTTGGTACTTTTTATGAAAGAGAATTACAGAAAATCACTTACAACCCCACCTCACAATATAAAATAGATAAAATAATTGACACTCGTTACTCAGGTAACAGAAAAGAAGTATTAGTGAAGTGGAAAGGTTATCCAGATAAATTTAACAGTTGGATTTTAGCTTCTAGTTTAAAAGAAATATGAATAAAGAAAGTTTTTATTTAACTTTGCTCAGCAATAGTTCAATGGAATACTTTCCTGATAACAAGACCACAAATTTTTCAACGAAATTACCGAAAGCTATTAAATTAGAAGGTGAATGGTCGGTTGGAGTTGTCGAGTTTCAATATCCATGTACCATGTTTACTGTTCAAGATCATGAAAATGTTATATACATTACAAAATCTATGTTAATGCCTAATGAAGATAAACCATCCACAGTGTACTACAAAAAAACATATTCCAGCTACCAACTATGATAACGTTGAGCATATTTTAAGAGTGTTAAATGGTATCGGAGAGAACTTGAAATTTCGCTATGATGAAATAACAAAATTTGTGTCTATTTCTGTTTTGGATAAAAACATAACATCCGTAACATTATCACCCAAATTAAGTTTACAACTAGGTTATGAACCAAATAAAAATCTCCTAGAGAGAAATTTTGGAAAGTGTCCTGCTAATTTACACTTAGGGTTACCATCTCAACTCTTTCTATATTGTGACATTATCGATCCTCAGATTGTGGGTGATGTTATGACTCCTTTACTAAGAGTCATTTCATTAGATCCTACAAAATACATTTATGGTGCAAATAAAATGCACGTTTTCTCTCAACCTCACTACTTACCTGTTATGCGAAGAGAGTTCGATACGCTGGAAATAGTTATGAGATCGAGCACAGGACAAAAAATACCATTCCAGTTTGGAACCGTGTGTATTAAACTACATTTCCGAAAATTATTATAATGAATTCTCTTCGTGATCATCATAAATGTCCATATGAAAATTATTATACACATCAAGCTGGGTCAGGAGTTGGAGTAATTTATAAGGGTGCACCATACCAACGCGGTCATGGTATTGGGAGCTTCTTAGGGGGGTTATTTAGATCAGTTTTACCTTTACTTTCAAGTGGTGCTCGAGTGATTGGTAAGGAGGCATTAAGCGCTGGAGTAGGACTTTTATCGGATATGGTTCAAGCGCGTCCTATGGAAGCCTCAATAAAAGATCGTCTAAAGCAAGTTAGTACGACTTTAAAACGAAAGGCTGATGAGAAAATTGATCAATTTAACATGACAGGATCTGGGTATAAAACTAAAAGAAAACGATTGACCTCGTTCATTCCACCATTAACTGCTAAAGTGAAAGCTGCGAAAAAACGTGATCTAAAACCAAAAAATAACAAAGATATATTTTCAAATTAAATATGTCTTTCCTTCATAATCATTCTTGCGAGTGCGTTAAGTCAGAATTGGATTTGTTTGCACTACCGTCTACACAAACTAGCATTGAAAATGGATTGTGGATTCATTATAAACCAATTTCATCTCTTGGTGATGATGGACCTATCGAGTTTCAAGTTCCTGGGACAGGCGATGACTACATAGATTTGTCTCATACATTACTCCACATAAAGGCAAAAGTATTAAATCAAGATTCAACTAACTTGATATCTACTACAATAGTAGCACCTGTAAATAATTGGCTGCATTCACTTTTTAGTCAACTTGATGTTTATTTAAACCAAAAACTTGTATCACCACCTAATAATACCTATGCATATCGAGCATACATGGAAACCCTTTTAAACTATGCTCCTGCTGCTAAACAATCTCATCTTACTTGTAGTCTTTGGTATGATGATACAGCAGGAAAAATGGATTCTACGGATGGTAAAAACATGGGATTTGTTAAAAGACAGGAATTGATTAGTGAAAGTAAGGAAATAGAAATGATTGGTCATCTTCACGGTGACATTTTCAACCAAGATAAATTTTTAATTAATGGTGTTGAAATGAGTGTTAAATTGGTTCGATCGAGAGAGAGCTTTAATTTAATTGCTGGGTCAAACGATGTAAAGTTTAAAGTTTGCATTACGGACGCAACTCTTATTGTTCGACGAGCACGAATTAATCCAAGCGTATTACTCGCACATCAAAAAGTTTTAGCTTCTACCACTGCTAAATATCCTATTACTCGAGCTGAAGTAAAAGTTTTAACAATTCCATCGGGTGTTCAAGGAAAAACTCTTGATAATATATATTTTAGGGCAGGTACCCAAAAGATGTATAATTGGATTTGTGAACAATTCAGCATTTAATGGTTCCCTTACTAAAAATCCATTTAACTTTGAAAACTATGGTATTAATTCTTTCAGCTTATATATTGATGGTCAACAAATACCTTCAAAAGCTTTGCAACCATCTTTTAATAATAGCATATTTACATCAGCATATCATACTCTATTCTCGGGAACTGGTATTCACTTTCTTAATGAAGGAAATGGAATCTCTTGTGAACAGTATGCCAGAGGTTACTGTCTATTAGCATTTGACTTAACTCCTGATTTATCAGCCAACTCATCAGCTCATTGGAATCTCATAAAGCATGGTAGTGTAAGATTAGAAGTACGATTTGAATCCTCACTAATACAAACAATTAACTGTATAGTTTATGCTGAGTTTGATAATATTATTGAGATAGATAAAAACAGAAATGTTACTGTAGACTATAGTAGTTAAGGTTATAATATGTGTTGTGTGTTAGAATTTATGAGTTATGTGTAATGCATTTTGTGTGTATGTAACTATGTGAAACATTATAAAATTAAATAAAACAAATTGTATGCAATATATTATTTTTTATTTCTTTATAAATATTCTATTTAATCTAATACAAAACTCTGTTCAAGTTTAAATTTTACATAAGCACACTGACTAAACCACTGAACATGCTGCTGCCAAGGATCATCATCATCTTCCCAATCTTTTAAGCCACCACCACAATGGAAACACTTGGTCCTGTCTGCATGGCCAGTATAAAAGAAACCGGCTTCTGCAAGATCTTCAGGTTTCTGTCGCATAACGAGAGGCCAGTTTTCGAAACTGAGCAACCGGCTAGATTTTGAACTGAAGAATGGATATTCAGCTCTTGAGTACTGCATATTCTTCTCGTTTTCATCTCCACTCAGTGTTGTAGTTTTGTTCTTCAATGATGTGTTCTGTACACGTATGCCACACTCATCTCTTTCTTCTGCTCTTGTCTTCCTGTAATTTAAGTAAACAGAATCACATTCACTAATGATCAGCTAATGACTGTCATTGTTAAAAAAGTATTTTTTAACTTTTTCACTTTCTGCTATTGTCTTTGTAATATTGTATACGAGGGCGTTTGTGTTGTCGTAGATGCTATCCTTATTAGTCTTTACGTAATATTTAATCCTCGTGGAAGCATGTTTCCAATGATCAGTAGTTGGAATCTTGGATAGCTTCTTCATATCGTACATTTCAATTTTGATGAGATGCGTCGCTTGGTCTCCATCGTCAGAATTAGTAGAAATGTATGATACACCATCTCTAGCGGCTCGTGCTACGGTTGATGATAACAGCTTCCTCTTTTTTATTTTTGATTCAGCTTCAAAAAAATGATCAATCGATTGCGATTATCTTTTTCCACCATCGCATGTGTTATTATTAATGACGATGTCATCACTCTCTTCTTGAGGGGAGAGTGGCGAGTAGTAATACTGTTTATATGTATTTTCATCGAAGCTCAATGATTTCTGCAACAACACAGTTATCATGTTAATATCAATTTGGTAACACTTAATCATAAAAGTTAAAAAAGCTAAAGTTACAACCTATTAAAGTCCACTGCTGAACATAGGCCTCCTCTCATTTCTGAGAGGGTTTTAGGGCTAGGAAATGTTCGCTGCGATACCTCAATGCGTGTTGGCAAACTTCACATGCCTTCGAAATTATCTCAGACATGCATTCCTCACGATGTTTTCCTTCACCGCTGAGCACGTGGTAAATTAACACTTAAAATTGTAATTAACAATTTAATTGGTGCCGGCGGGGATCGAACCCGGGTCGCGTACTGTGAATTTTACATTTTGCGCTAACCATCTGAGCTACCACGGCTTAACCATATACACACACATAATATTTAAATATAATTTGTTAACACTAAATCATACACACGTAAGAAAATAACAGAAAGAAAAGTAAGTTTGTCAATAGAATAAACACTTACATCCATGGCCTTTGATGCGTTGAAGTAACACAAACGTAGTATTGATAGATCCACTGCACTGCGGTCAAACGACCATACACTAACTCCATGACTGCAGTTGCTTGGTCTTATATAGTACCAGTGAGTAATAATTCTAATCTAAAGAATTTCTGCAGTAGAATTGATAGTATCTTTATGCGTCAACAAGCTTACCTTACATTCTGTTGCTTATCTCTACATTCCTACGTCCTTCCTGTCGTGTCTTGTTCAGTGTATTGGTGACTCAAATACGATTTGTATAACACAAAGAATGTAATTTAATATTTAGATATCACTATAATTGATCATTCCTATATTAGTCATTGAGTAGATTGGTACTGTAATAATCTACTAATAGCAGTAATATTATGGATACACTAGATGTACAACAACATCTGAAAAAGATTCACCCCACTCTAGAAAATAATGTTTATGCTGCCAATAAACTACCCATGTACACCCACGTACCAACGTATATAATATGCAATTTGGATACAGATGATAAACCAGGGTCACATTGGGTAGCTTTATATATCGATACGAATGACGTCGGTCAATATTTTGATTCATTCGGACGGGCACCTGTACGATATCATCTAGAGATAGTTTTACGAGTATATTTACAGGGAACACATTGTACAACGATATTTTAGTGGATGAGATGTTTCGCTCCTATTTTATAGATAATAAGTAATAAGATTTTGTATTTTATAAATAAAAATTTTAACAAAATTGGGTAATGTGTTTTATTAATGAGTCAGATTAGTGTAGATAGGAACAAAGGAGTATATAACAATATCACCACGCTGAGGAAGAATAGATAATGACGGTATTGAATGAACAATAGATAAGTAGATAAGAACAATGGAGCGCTAATGACGGTGGAGGCTTGAAGCGGATATCAATTAGATAAGAGTTAATTGATCTGCACATCTCCGGAACCGTGCATCCTACGCAAAAATGGACCGCAGATTCGTGATCAGAGCATGCCAAAACCTTTTTTTTTTTTTTTTTTTTTTTTTTTAGGATCGTGAGTCGACGAACGTCGTACTTGTGACTCAGTGCGCCAGAACTGGTACAACCTTTCTACAAGTGCGCCAGAACTGGTACAACGAAACTACTTACAACTGATGAAATGGTTTTATCACCTCAAATAACAATGAAAAAAATGCAATATTAACTCAGCTGCCAAAAACTGCCCAATTGAGTTAATGTGATATATAATCTGTTGTATTATTCGTTCAATACAAATTGCATCATTTTTAAATGACAATAATACAACGATTACATTATATAAAAGTCATACCGTGCGCCATTACTCGACACGAACTCGTCGCGACAATTATCATTACACGACATCTAGTCGAATCGCCAACGTGTATATGACGACTATGCGACTAAGTAGGTATTCATATGACTGTTACACGAAACTCTTAGCATCTTAAGTTGAATAAAATGGGCCCTAATGCCGTCGAGTAAACGTCATTATGATATTTATACGATTATACCAAATAACATTAAGTTGCCACCACAACGTCTACTCAACGTCGTAAATGTTTGTTGGGCGGAGCCGCAATACTTTCTCGAGATCGATGGCCTTCCCTTTCTACAGTTCGCTTATGGCAGCTGGATCGAAGATGGCCCCTTTCCCCACAGCCATAGCACCTAGGGCTGTATCCTTTATTGCGGATGCGAACCGTAGCTGTTGGGTCCTCCCTGACGCGATGGGAATGGGAGGTGCCCGAGCCTCACAGCAAGGTCAACGTTCAAGGTCGCGGATGCTGTCGATGAATGTCTGCACCAGGCTGCTGCTGGTTTCGAACCAGCTTCTCCACCTCAAGGGCCCACTGCTGCAGGTTTTCGTTGCTGTAATTCACACGATTTTTAAGCTGCGCACAAAAAACGTGTTACAGGTGAGCGTCGCCATATCTCGCCTCAAATGCCTCACGAAGCTGCTCGTAAGCCACTTCCAGGTCTAGGCTGAGAGCCGTCATGGCCGGGCTTTTATTCCAGTCGTTCGCCTTCGTGACAGCCTCGAACTCGATTTTGTAGGCCGACCAGATAGAAGTCCCGTCGAACGGCGGCACTTTGAATCCACGTAGCGAAGTTATTGTAGCTACTGGAGCTGTAATTCCATCCCCAAGTTTGAGGTCATCCAGCATATCTTCACCTCAGCCATCACGTTGTCAACCCGATTGTTCACTTCGTGGATTCGGGTTTCAGCTTCCGACACGGGGTTGTCATGTTGAGCAACCCCATCCTTCACCTCCCTTATCTCTTTCCCGAAGGTAGCGTGAAGGTCCTTCATAAAGAGCATCTGCTCTTTCTTATCGCCTTGGAGCTGCTTTTCCAAACAACGGGCTTGTTCCTCCTGTCGGCAAGCCTGCTCCTGCAGCATCATCATCAGAGCACCTAAGTTTTAAGTCTGGTGCTGCATATGTTTTTTTTTTTTTTTTTTTAATAGAAGAGGGGGCAAACGAGCATGCGGCTCACCTGATGTTAAGTGACTACCGCCGCCCATGATCAACCGCAACACCAGGAGAATTGCGGGTGCGTTGCCGGCCCTTTAGAAAGGAGTAAGCTCTTTTCTTGAAGGTCCCCAGGTCGTATCGGTCCGGAAAAATCACCGGTGATAAACTATTCCACAGAGAGGTTGTACGTGGAAGAAAACTCCTTGTTAAACGTACAGTGGTGGACCGCCAAGCATCCAGATGGTGTGGATGGTATCGGGACGTTTGCCGTGTCGTGCGTTCACGAAATTTGGCGGCTGGGATTAGTCCGAACAATTCCTCAGAGCACTCCCCGTGATAGATGCGATAAAATACGCAAAGAGATGCAACATCTCTTCGCAACGCCAGTGAATCGAGCCGATCGGAAAGCACTCGGTCGTCGACGATTCGAGCCGCTCTGCGCTGTATGCGGTCAAGTGGAAGGAGCTGGTACTGGGGAGCCCCAGCCCAGAGATGGGAACAGTATTCCATGTGCGGTCGAACCTGCGCCTTGTAAAGTTGCAGGCGGTGTGCCGGCATGAAATACTGTCCCGCTCTGCTGAGCACGCCAAGCTTTTTAGAGGCCAATTTGGCCTTCCCTTCCAAGTGACCACGAAACTGCACGTCACTCGATATGTCGACGCCTAGGATTCCGATACTGGCTGAGGCAACAAGGGGAGTGCCTTGAAACTGAGGGGATACGACAAAGGGGTTCTTTTTGGCGGTTAACGCGCAAACTTGTGTCTATATGAATATGTAAGAGCTGCTTACGGGCAGAGGAGCAGCTGGCCCTCCAATGTCTGCGTCGTTGCACCACCAAATCGTCTCTGGTCCGTCTTCTGCTGGCGTTGACTTCGGTAAAATCGTTCTCCGTGTCGTCCTTACGTAAGATCGACATGATTTGATCCCACTTATGACGCCAATTGTTACGAGCTTGGGGTTCGTGACGATAAAAACTGCCGATTGAATTACAAAAATTGACACTTTAATTACCGAACACCAATTACAACTTAATAAAACACACAAATAATAAAACACAATTGTACTACTGATCACTTTAGTTGGCAGTTAATCACTTCGAAGTATTCGCTTGCATAGCCAATTCAATACTTACTCGGCCGCGGTCTTTACCAGATTTATATAGGGCCTCTTCTACTGCAACATCTAGAATGTTCGAGTACATACCGGTCCCGACTGACTAGGTGTAGCAAGTTCTAGTGTGGAATTTTCGGGAAAGATCTTGACTCTCCTAATTCTGCTACTCGATACTAGATGGTGTTAGTGGTAATTCGCCATGTACCAGGCATTAATTACAGCGCGCAACAGTACGAATTGGTCGGCTCAACCTGGGAAGGACCACGCTCTCACAGAAGACAGCGCAAAATAGCAAGTATATGCTGCTGTGTCTCGTATGGTGACTGTAAAGAAACGGAGGCCATTTTTACAGCAATCTTTTTTTAGTTCTCAGGGGTGACCACGCAGCTGCATTTAGATTCTCAAACGAAGATAGATGTCGATGTGTATAGTCCACAACTCAAACTTACTATCAGGTGTGCGCTCGTTTGTTACCCCTATTCTATAAAAAATACACACGCACACACACGCGCGTGCGCACTCGTACACACATTCCACCCACACACGCGCGCATGCACACATACACACACTCACAAAGACAACGGGTGCCGAGGTGGAGTGGCGGTGGCATAAGTCATGCACCCGCGGCAATCCCTACATTGTCACAACACTTCGAACAAGCACAAAGCGGAACGCTCGTCTGATTAGACATGAACTATCAAAGCTATCAAGGTTAGGAACAGCTAGAGTGGATAAACAACACACAAACAAATTCATTTTAATAATCATGACCTATTTTCTAACTTGCTATTAAGTTAGATCATTTTCGTTTCTAAAAGACTTATCCAAGGAAGGTTTATTCATATCAAACAAGTAACTTTTCGCTACAAACTTGGTTGGGGAAATTTCTAACAGTATCACACGCATACAGTTCTCAATTAAATTTTTTCGATTTGAATGTTTTTTGTAGGTGTTTGTGAAATTTCAACTCAACAGCTTTTATTTTAGTAGCTGCAGACCATGGTGATAGATAGAAATAAAACAACAGCTGGAATGTGACATTATATTATTGCGTTATATTAAATCTAAAATCTATTTATACAAAGATCTTGGTGTTATTTGACAAATACTCTCAACGTATTTGAACAATTAATATCTCTGGTTTAGGTACTGTTCAGCGCGAGCCAATTTTTATAATATGACACAAATTTCAGAAGCAACAATTTACTAAGTTCCTTCTCAATTCCATGTTTAATATCATATTAACAATTTTCAGATCAAATCCATAAATCTTATAATAAATTAATTTTGATTTAAAGAGTTTTATACTTGTTTTTATAATTAGATATAAAAGCGATAGATATATCTCACTTCATTTAATATTAAAAAAAACTTTTGGTAACTCCACTATATTATAAATATTATTATACTTAACGTATAACGTAAAGAAATATATCTTTTTAGTTGATTTGTCAATTTATGTACACAATATAAATCACATTTTGTCATACATATTTTTCTAATTTGACTACATGGACGCATTGACGCTTAAACACACCGGAATATGATCTAAAATAAAATAGAAACTGTACATTTTGAACTAGCGTGACTTTTTATCCTTAGTCTCCTTCCTGGGCATAATTACGGGGGTAAATTTTTTGAAAGTTTTAGCTCACAGTTTTTAAATTTTGCCGCTCCCCGTATGATTATCTGCTGCGACAATTTTTTTTGCCACTAGAGCGGTGCTACTTTGGAAAAAGGTGAAATGTTTGACGGATTTCATAAGGGGGAAGTTAATTTGTAAGAAAAGTGTAGAGATTAATCTTTCTTTCTGAAAAATTAGTAATATTTATTATTAATTATATTAGCAACGGACAATCCGAATAACGGATATTCTTATCGTGAGAGAAATGAAAACAAATTAAAAATTTCAAAAAATTACAGAAAAAACGTAGTTAGTTGCAATTAGCGACATTTGGTGTACGAAAGGCCCTCGTTGCGGTAAGTTCAAATATGAACATGGGCCCGATGAAAAGAAAGGAGCACAATAAATAATGAAGCGTCTCTACAGACGCGCCCAGGTGTAGATTGGTCTAGAGTGGGTGACGCTATGAGCCGGCGTGCGCGCGCTGCAGCAGGCGGTAGCGGCGGTGCGCGGCCTGCACGCGCGCGAACTCGCGCAGCAGCGTCTCCAGCTCCGCCTCGCCGCACTGATCGCCCACACTTTCCTCCCTGCAAATTAACACGTTTCACAGTCCACCTGATGGTAAGTGGTTGCTGTGGCCCATAGACATCTACATCTATCCTCGATTACGAATCAAAATGCAGATACGTTGTCACCCGTGAGGACTAAGATGGAATGCCTCGTTTCCAGTAAAAAGGGTCTCCGGTTCTCTCCACTCACCATACGAAATACATCATTAATCATTAAGCTGGTATTCTGTGAGAGCGTGGTCCTTCCCCGGTCGAGCCGACCCATTCGTGCTACAGCTATACTACTAATATAACTGCAGTATGGCTCTACCACGTACAAAAACGGTCATGTGTTAATAACGTGTTAAACGTATTAACTAGTTCTACTCACACATAAAACCGTGTAGTAGCGGTGTAAGAATATCCCCTGCCTCGTGCCATCCCGTGGGGGTTACAAAACGCGACAGAACGAAACAAATGTGGAGATAGGCAGGAGCGTCTTTTTATAACGACTAAAAATGAAAAACTGCGGTTGCCACCCCGCTTTCTAAGCATATTCTCCCCCCCCCCCCATATGAGGGAGACCATCGTTCAGCAGTGGACTTTAATAGACTGCAATGGCAATGGTAACACACATAAAACACATTCTGTTAATACTAGGAACAAGCACAAACTATTTATACCAGTTCCTCGATTCCACAGACAGTAATTCATTATTCATATTGATGTGTACGTTTTCACAACAAAATATACAAAATCTGACTATCAAGTTTTAAAATTTAATAAACAAAGATTGTATAAAAAGAATTATTATAATATTAAGAACATTATGGATGCTAATAGCCGATCTAACAATGGGTGCGTTTGGCAGAAAAAAGCGCTAGCAAGCGCTTACAAGCGCTAAAATAGTTTTCGGCCAGGACACGATTGCTACTTCAGTAGCGCTGACACAATCCGCCATTTTGCTTATTTAATTTGTTTGTTTTGAAGTCGAGTTTATAACTTGTTTTGTGCAATATTAGTTTAATTAATATAATGACATGAATAAAAATATACATGTTATTAAAAATTCATGATTGGTAAGTTTTTAATATGAATACTTCACAAACATATATTTAAATTAGGTTAAGTTTGCCGGTTAAAACTAACTTCGTGTCCTAGAGGAAAATAGCTACTTACGATTTGATAGCGCTAACCGCTTACGATCGCCATTTTGCTTACAAGCGCTTGCTAGCGTTTTTTTCTGCCAAACGCACCCTATATCTCACAAGAAGGCGACAGCACAAGCTGCAGTGTCAGTACAGTGTACGCACCGTGGCAAGTAGTAGTACAGTGCAGCATGCAGGCGATGTCGCAGCACGTGGAAGGCGTCACTCTGAGGCGGCAGAATCACCACCAACAGCACCACCAGCAGATGCAGTGTCAGTACAGTGTACGCACCGCGGCAAGTAGGAGTAGTGCGGTGCAGCGTGCAGGCGATGTAGCAGCGCGTGGAAGGCGGTATTGCAGCGTGTGGAAGGCGTCACTCCGAGGCAGCAGCATCACCACCAACAGCAGCACCAGCAGATGCAGTGTCAGTACAGTGTACGCACCGCGGCAAGTAGGGGTGGTGCGGTGCGGCGTGCAGGCGGTGTCGCAGCGCATGGAAGGCGTCGCTCTGCGGCAGCAGCATCAGCAGCCCGAACAACGCGCCGCGCAGTGCCTCGCTCTGCGCACCGCCCAGCAGTTCCAGCCTTAGGTCTGCACGTTCACAATCATCATCATTACAGCCCTTCACCAGTCCACATCTGAACATAGACAGGAATGCCACAAAGCACAGTAGTATGTATGGTACAAGCAAGCCACCTAGTTTCGTCGGATTCCAGCATGCCTTACTAGGTCTTTATCATCCAATGGAGGGCCGTCCTACACGTGGTAGGCGGGTGTAACGTGCACCGCACAAATATAGTAGGTTTCAAGATTCAATTCAAGATTTTGTTTTCAAAGTTTAAATAGATTATGTGCCATTTTGTTCGATAACTTGTTGCCATCTTGTAGGTAGTGACATAAAGTTGTTGCTGTAAAAATCTTGAGATTATTAATAAAAAAATGTGACAAGTAGTTTTGACAATCCTCTCCTAACACTACTCAAAGAATTTTGAAGAGACCGAAACAGGTGAAAATCAGAAGTTGCAAGGTCTGGACTATATAGTGGATGCACTTCCTAACCAAGTTTCTCTATTTTTGCTGAGTGGCCAAAGATATGTGTGATCTGGCATTATCATGATGAAAAACCACTCCTTTTCTGTTCATCAATTCTGGTAGTTTTTTCTCAAATTCTTGCTTGAATCTAATTAGTTATTGGCAGTAGAGATCCGAATCGATGGTTTAGTCCGGCGGTAAAAGCTCATAATAAACGATAATAACGAACGACGCCTTTCCAATCCCACCATACATCCTTCCATCTACAGTCTGTGGAGCTTGACTACCCATTGACCATTGATTCTTGTCGTAGGTGATCCACTTTTCATCATCAGTGATCAATCTTTTCAAAAATAGTTCGGTTTCATTACGTTTCAATAGAGAAGCGCAAATGAATACACGGTTCATTAGGTTTCTTTCAGTGAGTGAGTCGATTTAGTGTGGTACCCAAGTATCGAGCTTTTCGTATAGCCAGATTTTTTCAAATATGTAAGTCAAACCTGTTTTGTGGTCAATCCTCAATTCTTCGACTATGTCGCAACTACTAAAATACCGATCTTGATCCACTTTTTCAAAAATTGCATCGACTTTATCCGTATCAGGGTGACTAGAGCGGGCTGTATCTTTAAGATCAAAATTCCTCTTAAGGCCTTACTTAGAATAATAGAAGAATTACGTATTAGATATAGAGAAATTATTGTTATAGGAGATTTAAATCTGTACTCTCGTCCTTTAAATATTAGTAATTATTAGGAATGCTTTATGACCTATTGCGAATTCACTCAAAGTAATAAGGTGGCCAAATGTTTAGGTCGTCAGCTGAATTTAGTTCTAAGGCAGGGTTTTGTAGAAAGGTGTCGGTTGAGATTGCGGAGGAGGTTCTTGTATGTAAAACGCGTTCAAATTAACATTTCCAATGCTCTGTTGTCGCAGTTTAGGCGCAGGCGCTTTTAGCTCCAATTAATTACTGTAGATGAAACTTGGATATACCATTATACGCCAGAAACAAAAATACAGTCAAATCAGTGGACTGCAAAGGATGAACCGGCGCCAAGAAAAGCAAAAACTGTTTTTTCGGCTGGGAATGTGATGGCGACTATTTTTGGGATAGTCATGAAGTTATCTTAATCGATTATCTTCAAAAAGGAAAAACCATTACAGAAGCATACTGCGTATCATTACTGGACAAACTGAAGGCAAGAATTGCGGGAAAACGGCCGCATTTCCAGAAAAAGAAAATTCTGTTTCACCATGACAACGCGCCGTCTCGCACCTCTACGGTTGCCGTGGCGGAAATCCACGAATTACGGTTTGAACTGCTTGACCATCCGCCTTACTCACCAGATCTAGCCCAAAGCGACTTCTTTTTGTTCCTTCGTCTAAAAATTGCGCTCGGAGGATAGAGATTTGAACGTGAACAATTATTTTGCGGAGTAAAAGGCCGAGTAATATTTGAACGGGTTAGAGAGATGAGAGGATCACTGGGAGAAATGAGTAGAGTTACAAGGAGACTATGTAGAAAAAAAAATTGTCTTGTATGTTTGTTAGGTAGGAAACTTTTCAGACCACTCACGTACAATTATTAAAACACAATTACTATTACTACCATTTACTGTACAATTGCTAAAAAAATTAGACCATTGTGAATTCAGGTTTGATAAATCATTTACATATCAGCCAACATCTGGATTATACAAAACTTCTGTAAATCGAGTCTCGTTGCACTTTCGGTCCCGTTTAATTGAATCTTTTTTTTTTTACAGGAAACTTTTTTGCCTTTATAATCATTTAGTAATCTACAATTTTTCAATTAAAAAAGTGGATTTAAGTCACTTGCACTATAAAATAACGTGATATACATGGAACTAAAGTAGCAGATTGTTAAAACGTGTAAAGTTAGTGCACTCGCTACGCTCGTGCTCTAACTTCCCATGATTTCAATAATCGGCTACTTAAGAGGATACCTTGAAAATTAATCGAAGTTTTGAGGGCGTGGCTTATTCCTTTGTCGGCGAAGCTAACGGACGACTAAGGGAGTGTCAAAATGAAAGTGATGACAATGACTTCATAGTACGCAAATTATGAGATAGCCATACCGAGCAAGCGCTCGGAAAAAAACTAAGTAAGCGCCAAACAACATTTTATTTATTTTAACAAAACTTCGTTATGGATTAAAAAACTGGTTTATGAAAACTTAGATATGATTATTTACTATGCCTTAAAAATTATTAGTAAGAATACTGTGGTGTTATGGAAAAATGTAAATAATTAGAGCCTACTTTGCAATTTTTTTCTATCGAGAAAATTTCATGATATCGTGTTTTCCTTTTATGCAATCCAAGGTCATATAGTCAAAAATCACATACCAAAATTTTGGTTTGTAATCTATAAAACTTAAAAAAAAATATGTTAAATAGAAAAACCACCAAATTTTCTAGGTATCACCTTAAGTCCCTTGTAATGTAATGTACTATTCTACACTACAACTAAAGATAATCAATTTATAGCAAGTCATTTAATAGATTTAGGCGTTACTTTGCGGAAATACGTTATATGGAATATGTTAAAAATTAATTAGCTAAGATCTGCGTAATAAAACTGCGCGCACTTTCCCCTGTCGCCACTAATCCCAGCACCACTACACAAGGAAAGACACACCGTCAATAATACGAATCGTGTTTCGCCTCTAAACGAGACATCCTCAGGTCAAGTGAACTATGCGGTGGCTGACTGCTATGTGATGTCGTGAGTGGAGACGGTGATTGCGCAGCGCACGCAATTGAGGGAAGGCGGGAGATGCTCTCTAAACTAGGAAAGGCACATAAGTTTATTTATTTTAATTATTTATTTATTAAGCGCATCTTATTATAGTAAGTCTTCACTTTTGAAGGACAATCAATTTATATATGTATGTTGGTAATAAAATATACTTACACGCAAATATTGGTGATTCGATCAACTGCACTAATTTATCGACTTCTGTCAAGAAATCCACCGTGATCTCCAAGTCACCGCTGTTCTCATGTTAAGGCATACCAAATAAAATATTATTAAATTAAAAACAGATGTCATATATGAAAATGTAATACATTCACCACTACAATTGTCATGTGTTTAATGCGTGTGACGACAATTATTAAGCAATACATGTGTTTAACGCGTGTTATAAAAAAAAACGTTAGGTTTAAAGGGAAGCGCATTAACTTGTCCGAGTATTCAAGCATTGTTTTGTTTTTTAAAGTTGTTATATTGACTACTTATCAAATACGTCTCGGTTGGCTGCCATCTTAATATATATATATATATATATATATATATATATATATATATATATATATATATATATATATATAAATTACGTGTCACGTTGTTTGTCCGCGATGGACTCCTAAACTACTTAACTGATTTTAATCAAATTTGCACACCGCGTGCAGTTTGGTCCAACTTCAGAGATAGGATAGTTTTTATGCCGACAATTTTTTTTTCGCGACTTTAAGGATATTTAATAGGACATCACAAATTGTCGTCGAAAGGGCAGAACAACGTCTGCCTGGCAAGCTAGTTATCTTATAAAATACACTAACCAACTAGATACATAAGTTGGTGTTGCTATAGGTTTGCGTGTTTGATATATTATTTTGGGGATATTTTGTATTAACTTAACTGTGTTCAATGATTCTAGAACCTAACAGTCAATATTGATGCATATAACTTTATATCATACCTTGATCGAAGGTTCGTATTTCGACCCTATTTTCAGGGACCAAAGTCACCAAAGTGCCACATTGTCTCCCGATTCAATGACTTATTAATTTAGTACGCATGCGTCAAATTTCTATCTCTATAGTTTGTAAACATCAAAAGTATATGCCATGAATCGTAATACATTGAGAATAAATTATATTTCTTGAATTTAAATCGAGCTTTCGATTTTGGTCTGAAAAAATAGTACGAGTATACGCACTACGGGAGAAAAGTGTGTCATCGCAACCCGCGTTCTAACCAATACCAAGCGGGTTGCAATGTCATACTTTCCTCCCTAGTTATTAATATAAATAATTTTTGGAATAATTTGTAGCACGTGCAAAGGATACAAAGTGGCGATGAGTCGGTTGCAGTGCGCGTAGTGGTGTGTGAGTAGGCAGAGTGCCAGCAGCGACACGGGGCTGTGGCACCAGCACAGGTACAGCGACCTGAACAGCGACATTGTGCCCTGACAACGGACAACAGAATAACATCACAGGATCTTATTGCCGTCATATCATCTCCAAGTAGGATGTTAACCTTGTCTACAGAGCCTCTGATGTGTATTAGAAGAGTCGGAGAAACGGTAAAAAATTAGAATTGTTTGGTAGGACGGGGGAAGTTAGAGTGGGTGAGAGGGGAGGGGAGTATCTCCTATACCCCGCCACTACTCTCAAGTAAAGATAATACACCGTTCCTAAGAAAAAATAAAAAGACCTGACCTCAAAATGATAACATTTGTCTCTCTCCGGGGAACGGGTTTGATAGGGGTATCACAACTGTAAGGACTTCGGGGTGCTCATGTATTTGTAGACGTTAAAAAAATAACGAAGGCTGTGGCGGGAGCTGCGCTGCGTGTAAAGTATGTAATAATAACTTCATTACTAAGAATAAAATACATAAGAATAAAAATACGATAGACGTATAATAATGTGACACTAGTCTTTGGTATGGCTTTACGCCCTTATCGCACTTACACAGATTTACGTATGCTATTTAGCTTTCACAGTGATGTTGCATTTGTTTTTCTATGATTTACTAATTTTTAGGTCATAATAGTTTTTTATTTTCTCGAAAACAGTTATAATGGGGTATCAAACCTCAACCAAATAAAACACCTTACTCCTCCAAATTCCTGCCAAACGATTCTAAATCGAACCCCGGAAATTGTTATTATTTGCTAATACGATTATCATAATAAATCTTGCTCAACAACTATTTTAGAGACAAAATTTTTAAAGATTTGATTACTATTATTCTATTCAATTTCACGTGGTAGAGCCACAATGCAACTACGTTATAGTTAGACCGAGGGCACAGGCTCTAGATTTTCTCGATTTTATTATAAATGCCTATAATTTTGAAAACACATACTCGTAACAATGATTTTTTTTAAATATTTTTCTGTTAACTATTATGACTTGACTTATAACCCGATTCCGGCTTGACGTCGACTTCTGGGGCAGCTTGTATATTATTTTGATAGCAGATCATATACATAAACATTAAAAATCCAATTTATTATAATGTTGATATAAAAACATAATAGAAATGCTACTGTTCTTTAAATAGACCCTTGGGGTAATCCATGAAATTCTTAATAAGATTAAAAAATATTTATCGGGTTTAAGAAACATTATGACATTATATAATTATCACAAAGTTGTAAAATACATTGTTATAATTTGCTTGTGAATAGCTAGTACCTTCTGTGTAATAAATATCGGGAATTTTTCAATAAAACAAAAAATATAAATTATTCATCTAAATTTATTTTATCGCCTTCAAAGTAGGCCCCATCGCTTGCAATACAACATCTCCAACGCTTCACCCAGTTTTCCATACATTTTTCATAGGCTATTTGCGGTATGGCCTTTAGCTCATTCAGCGAATTTTTTGTTATGGCTTCTATCGACTCAAAACGTTTTCCTCGAAGTGGTAATTTTAACTTGGGAAATAAAAAAAAGTCAGACGGAGCCATATCAGGTGAATACGGTGCTTGGTCGAGAACTTTTGTTGAATTTTTCGCTAAAAACTCTTTCACTATAATGGCTGTGTGTGATGGTGCATTATCATGGTGCAGCATCTATGAGTTGTGTTGCCACAAATCTGGACGTTTTCGGCGGATACTCTCACGCAAACGCTTCATGACGCCTAAATAATATTCTTTATTCACTGTTTCTCCCTTTGGAAGGAATTCTGAGTGAACCACACCACAGTAGTCAAAAAAACTGTCAGCATCACCTTGATTTTGGAGCGACTTTGCCGCGGTTTTTTGGGTTTCGGCTCGTTTTCGAGACGCCATTCTGAAGACTGTTGGCTTGTTTGCATGTTGTACTCATAAACCCATGTCTCGTCGCCAGTTATTATACGTTTCATAAAGGTCGGATCCGTAGAAGCTCGGGAAACCATGTCTTTAGCGACATACTTTCGCTGCACTCTTTGAACAAAATTGAGCTCTTTTGGAACTAGTCGAGTGGCGACGCGTTTCATGCCTAAAATGTCAATGAGAATGTTGTGGACGGACTTAAAAGATATGTTCACCTCACTAGCCAACTCTCTCAGACTCATACGTCGATTTTCGAGCACTAGCTTTTTGATTTTGTCGATGTTTTCTCTGGTCGTAGCGGTTGAAGGTCTACCAGAACGAGGCAAATCTACTACTACTTCTCGGCCTTCTTTAAAAGCCTTATACCATTCATAATTCCTTATTTTCGATATACACGATTCGCCGTAGGTATTTCGCAACATTTTTAGTGATTCACCACATGAAATATCATTCGAAACACAAAATTTAAGGCACACTCTTTGTTCAACAATATTTTCCATTGTAAAAATCGCCGAGAACTCAAAACTATGACCAACAAAAAGTGTAGTTTAAAACAAATTAAATGACAGATCCCGCTCAAACTTTGCGCGCTAAATCAGTACAGTGCTACCAACATGCAGTAAAAAAATTAGAACGACCTCTTTTACGCGGGTCTTTTTATTGACATATTCCCTTTTTACACAGAGTAATATAATCATCAAACGCTTGGGTAAACGCATACTAATATATTTAATGAAGAAATATATTCAGAAAATGACTAATAATGGCCTGAAAATCAAAGATGGCTTCTCCTTTATTATCAGCTCGTAAAAGTAGTTTTTAGTTAGAAGCTCGTAAAAGTCCACTTATGGATAGATGAAAGATTTTCTGGACACTTCACCTATATTTCTACTAAAATTTATGGCCGATACGCTGTACAATCAAATATGAAAGTAATTTACTGGCTTTTCCATATTCCGTAGCTGTAACCGCAGATCGTAGAGTTCCGCAGCCGTGAGCAGAATTGTATTCAACACATCCACCATGACCGCAGCGAACCGGAGATTCTTCTCCTCAAGCAATATCTTTGATAGCGCCTTGTATATGTCTTCGGCGTTTAACAACACACATAGTTGCCTGTAAAAACGATAATTATAACTATTTGTGGTTGATTTTTTTTATAGGATAGGGTGACAAACGAGCACACAGTTCACCTGATGGTAAGTGCTTGCTGCGGCCCATAGACATCTACATCTATCCTCGATTACAAATCAAAATCCAGATGCGTTCTCACCCGTGAGGACTAAGATGGAATGCCTCGTTTCCAGCAAAAAGGGTCTTTGGTTCTCTACACTCACCATACGAAACACAGCAGCATTAAGCTACTATTTCACGCTGGCATTCTGTGAGAGCGTGGCCTTTCCCCGGTCTAATGTTCAATGTTTCAATCCAATGTGTATTATCTATGTATGTAACTTAGGACTACTGTCTACTCGTAATTATTAATAACTCTGTATGGGTCAGCGCACACCAAGAGCAGAGCAGAGCAGAGCATTTTCTGAGAACATTAAAATATTAATTTTATGACTATTGATAAACAGTGAAAAATTATATACACATCTCAACTTGATGCTCGAGCTTGCAGGATGCATGTTCGAGCATGCTCGAGCGCGCTCCCACCGCCGCCGCCCGCGCTCAGTATTGCCGCAGCGAAAAAACTGTTTCCACGTGTGTGTGTTTATACACCTATAAGCGCGTCACATAAGTCGGAATCATGGATGAAGAATAGTTGATAAGTTTGGTGCAGCGTTTTGAGTGTCTGTACAATATATCATGTCCAACACACAGCGATCGTATGTTAAAAGCCAATGCTTGGGAAAGAATCTCCACGTTTCTTCTACCCATACTGTTTATCTAATTTTCTGAAGTATGATTTCATTAATATGTTCTTTATGTTCCTCTCTCCGTCAAAAGGGCGGTAATCACCAAGTTTCAATCGATCATATTGAACACGTCTATCAATGTCGGATTTTGTCATCAAATTGCTAATGCACGCCTCCCTAGCAACCTAGAGCACTCTTAATGGATCTTGCTCACGGAGGCGCGCGGATGCCGCCTGCATGGTCGAGTAGTCAAAATTTTGCTCGAGCATGCGCGAGCATTTTGCAGCTCAGTCTGCGCTTACCCTAACTCAGTAGTAAGGCGTAATTGGATGGTCACACACCGATTTGTCAGTGAAGTCACAAGGCTCCAACTAAAAACCATCGCTACCTTTGCAGCATTATGCTGAGCTGGAGACCTATTTGATGTCACTTTTTATACTAGTAATAAATTTATTTCAGGCAACAAGGACTTAAAAATTAAGAACATTAGTCCATATAAATATATACCTTAAACATATATAAAACATAAACATTATTAAGGTAAATTTTCTTCTTTGGCGCGTCCCTTTATCGACGAAACGCTAAAATCATCATCAAGGATTTGAAGTTCGTTGACCTATTAAGGCTCGCCGAGCCGAGTCAAGTCAAATAGCAGAAAGTCGCCTCCTATATATTTACTATGAAACTGCGTCCATTAGCAACAAGCCGCGGCGCGCCGAATCGAATCGACCGCGCGAATCGATTGCTTGACAGGCGAATTTATTCGCTGATGCGATTCGATTCGATTCGGCGCGCCTCATTCGACGAGGAAAACGGATGCGCGCCAACATATTTTTATTAATTTCAATTGGGTTTTCATAAAAATCTTTTTGTTTTTAATAAAAATGAATAAAGAACTTTTTCATAGGATAAACGAAATTATTTAAAAATTTAGGAGGATCCCTTCTCAAATCTGGATATAAATGGTGAAATTCGCCATAGTTATTTCTTTTCATATAAATGTCGTGTATCCAGGTATTTGGGAGCACGCAGTTTCCTTTTTCTATTCTCCTCTGCTTCATCAAAAAGTATTTGAAATAAATCTCACATCTCTTCATCCATGACGCAAAAACGACCTAATTTGATGAAGAGTTTGCCGTGAATTAGCGATTCGATTCGATTCTTCAGATGGACGCACTATTAATAAATGCGACTCGCTTCGATTCGACGCATTTCTACTTCAGTCGACGCCAGGCTTTAGACTCCAGACGCTGCAAATGTAAAGAGATCGGATCCTCGATGCGGCATCGGCTTCGTTCTTCCACGAAACGCAGTACGTCTTCTCGTACATCTTCTCGTATTTTCGTCCAAACGGGAGATATAGAGCTCTATAGTGGGCTCCACAACACATTTTGGCGGGTTTGACGGGTCTGGACCGATGTCTGTTCTCAACAAAAGTAAACCCGTCATTATCAATATTGTTTCGGGTCACCACTGGAACTGATTTTATATCCCCATTCTTTGGTTTTCGAACACAAGAGGGTGCCGGACTTGAAGATTTTCGGGCAAAATCCGCAAACGTCTTCGCTTGTCGTGAGGTTGGCTTCGGCGGAGGAGCACTAATCGGCTCAGTCACGGGCTGATTTGGTGATGCAACGACTACCGAAGTCGCTCTAGTTTCACCGTCATCAACCCGCTGACAGACGGTATCGCATGAGTCGCAATCATCGGTGAAATATGACTACTATTACGGTTACCACTTGTTGTGTTTACACTCTGCGACTGCGGTGAATTCGCAGATGTATTATATTATATATATTTATTGTAATGTGTATATCAAATAGTTCTTTTTTTCTTACCTTATGATAAACGCTCCTCTGTCTTCTAATAAATTTTCGTCGGCCGCCAACAACTTTAGAAGCGCCTGCAGGAATTTATAATAATAAGGACTGGACTCTAGGTCACCTGCAAACAAAAGTTTATTAAATGATTGTAATTATACATTCACAAAACGTATGAGTGAATGATAGTTTTGATTGCATAAAATGGAACGTAGAAGTGAAAGAATCGAGACGGATATATGAGAGAGGGAGAGAGGAAGCGTACTTTCATATAAGTAGTCCTATGATCAGCTGGTACGTATTTATGTCATAGTAGTTTTCCATAAATTGGGCGGTTCGCATCACCAAAAAATGTGTTATTGGGCTTTTCTCTCAAGAAAATTTCTGTAGCAGCCCGGAGTGAGGAAATTGGCGGTGTTACACCCCCGTGTCTAGGAAAGCAAATAAAGCCGTAGGTCCTATACCGTATCTTGTTATGAGAGTGTGTGTGTACGCACACGCACGGGCCGGGGCAGATCTTGGATAGTATACGTGTGCATGTGCGCGTGCAGTGTATCAGGACAGGAGTAAATCTCGGCCAGCGTGTGTATGTGCGTGAGTACGTGTGTGAACACGTGTGTACGTGTGCACGTGTACATACGCGTGTGTGCGTGCACAGTGTACCGGGGCAGAAGCAGATCTCGGCCAGTGTTCGTGCACGTGTGTGCGTGTGTACGTGTACATGTGCGTGTGAGCGTTCACAGTGTACCGGGGCAGGAGCAAATCTCGGCCAGTGTACGTGTGTACGTGTACATGTGCGTGTGAGCGTGGACAATGTACCGGGGCAGGAGCAGATCTTGGCCAGTGTACATGTGTACGTGTATATGTGCGTGTGAGCGTACACAATATCCCCTGGCAGGAGCAAATCTCGGCCAGTGTGCGTGTACGTGTGTACGTGTACATGTGCGTGTGAGCGGCAAAGTGTACCGGGGCAGGAGCAAACCTCGGCCAGTGTGCGTGTACGTGTGTACGTGTACATGTGCGTGTGAGCGGCAAAGTATACCGGGGCAGGAGCAAATCTCGGCCAGTGTGCGTGTACGTGTGTACGTGTACATGTGCGTGTGAGCGGCAAAGTGTACCGGGGCAGGAGCAAATCTCGGCCAGTGTGCGTGTACGTGTGTACGTGTACATGTGCGTGTGAGCGGCAAAGTGTACCGGGGCAGGAGCAAATCTCGGCCAGTGTGCGTGTACGTGTGTACGTGTACATGTGCGTGTGAGCGGCAAAGTGTACCGGGGCAGGAGCAAATCTCGGCCAGTGTGCGTGTACGTGTGTACGTGTACATGTGCGTGTGAGCGGCAAAGTGTACCGGGGCAGGAGCAAATCTCGGCCAGTGTGCGTGTACGTGTGTACGTGTACATGTGCGTGTGAGCGGCAAAGTGTACCGGGGCAGGAGCAAATCTCGGCCAGTGTGCGTGTACGTGTGTACGTGTACATGTGCATGTGAGCGGCAAAGTGTACCGGGGCAGGAGCAAATTTCGGCCAGTGTGCGTGTACGTGTGTACGTGTACATGTGCGTGTGAGCAGCAAAGTGTACCGGGGCAGGAGCAAATCTCGGCCAGTGTGCGTGTACGTGTGTACGTGTACATGTGCGTGTGAGCGGCAAAGTGTACCGGGGCAGGAGCAAATCTCGGCCAGTGTGCGTGTACGTGTGTACGTGTACATGTGCGTGTGAGCGGCAAAGTGTACCGGGGCAGGAGCAAATCTCGGCCAGTGTACGTGTGTACATGTGCGTGTGAGCGTGGACAATGTACCGGGGCAGGAGCAGATCTTGGCCAGTGTGCGTGTACATGTGTACGTGTACATGTGCGTGTGAGCGTACACAATATCCCCTGGCAGGAGCAAATCTCGGCCAGTGTGCGTGTACGTGTACATGTGCGTGTGAGCGGCAAAGTGTACCGGGGCAGGAGCAAATTTCGGCCAGTGTGCGTGTACGTGTGTACGTGTACATGTGCGTGTGAGCAGCAAAGTGTACCGGGGCAGGAGCAAATCTCGGCCAGTGTGCGTGTACGTGTGTACGTGTACATGTGCGTGTGAGCGGCAAAGTGTACCGGGGCAGGAGCAAATCTCGGCCAGTGTGCGTGTACGTGTGTACGTGTACATGTGCGTGTGAGCGGCAAAGTGTACCGGGGCAGGAGCAAATCTCGGCCAGTGTACGTGTGTACATGTGCGTGTGAGCGTGGACAATGTACCGGGGCAGGAGCAGATCTTGGCCAGTGTGCGTGTACATGTGTACGTGTACATGTGCGTGTGAGCGTACACAATATCCCCTGGCAGGAGCAAATCTCGGCCAGTGTGCGTGTACGTGTGTACGTGTACATGTGCGTGTGAGCGGCAAAGTGTACCGGGGCAGGAGCAGATCTCGGCCAGCACAGCGAGCGCGCGCCGCAACACGTCGTCGGCCGCGTCCGCCAGGCTGCCCACCACGCGCGAGAACACAGCCTCCGTATGCCCATACATCTGCATACACACCATGTTTTCAACTCGGTAGTACCACGCTGCAGCTATATTATGTTGTAGCACGAATGGGTCAGCTACACCGGGGAAGACCACGCCCGCACAGAATACCAGGATGAACTAACAACTTATTGCTGCTGTGTTTCGTGTGGTGAGTGTAGAGATGTGGAGACCCTTTTAACTGGACACGAGGCATTTCATGTTAGTCCTTAACTCATCCACTTTTTAAATTGTAATGGGAGTTATATTTAAATGTATAGACATTCAAATATAACTTCACCATCAGATGGATTGCGTGGTTGTTTGTCATACTTATTCTAAAAAACATAACAACAACGAGATTTATGGGGCCCGTTGCCCGAACACCGGGGCCCAAACACTCTATGGCCTTTCATGCATTATCAACTTAGAAAATACGACTCTTTGATCGGACACCAGTTGAAATTTTGTTTGCTACTCGGAGTTCGTATATTACGCTACTTAAAATATATGAAAATCACCATTTCCAAACAAGAGTGAAGTTTTAAATTCGACCACTACGACGAATGATTTTTTCCTTAAATGCCTAATTTGCATGTATGCAGTAAACACAGTTAGCAACACAATAGCCGCAGAGGCCTCGCGACAGGCTAATTACAAACCAAGCTCCGGTTGCCGATAAGAGAGCAGAGCAGAACATGAGCAGTGACTTCATTTATATAGAATTTCTTCACTTGATGTAATACAGTTAAGTTGTGGTCCTTATTTCAAAAAATGATGTTATTGACTACTTAACATTCGAAAAAGTACAATGTAAGTATTTTCATTAAGAAATTACCTAATGTTGTTTTAGTTTGTTCACATTTAATAACATTGGAATGCATCGTGAACACTTGCAAGAACGAATATGCTTTTGTTAAGTTTGATTAATGTGCTTAATCATCTTCGACTGCATTACCACTTAAGGCGTTATCACACTGGCGATTTGCAAGCGAGTCGTATAAAAGAGACGGGTGACGAGATTCGCACGGTCTATTATTTATTATGTGGCGTAATGTCTTTGCAGCGCGCTCGCTTCGCTTTGAACTCGCTTGCAAATCGCCAATGTGATAACGCACTTACCACCAGGTAGGACAGTAGTTAAGTATTCTCTTAGCATAGTTAAATAAATATTTAATAACATATACCTCAGTAGGTAGTTTATTGTATAGATGTAAAATCCAGTCCAAAACAGCAACTTTGGTATGCACCGAACTATGGTGCAGCATTTGCGTAAGTACTCTCACCACGGCGTCCAAGTTCAACTTTCCTTCTTTATTTGATTGTTGGTCTTCATTTATATCACTCTCTGTTAATGTTTTATCAGCAATTGCTTCATCTTCTTCCGTACCTTCTGGAGCAGGAGTAGACTCAGGCGAGCTTGATGTTACGAGCTTTGTAAGTTGAAAATTTACTGTTGCAGCCGTTTCACGTATATCTGGACTTTATAGCTAAGGTTTTTAAGATAAGGTAGTTTTATTACAGGTATTTGTGTAACATAATTAGCAAATTATGAGATTTAAATGTCTACTGCTAGGAGCCCTTCACGGTTGATACCACCTCTTACCTATTTCTGCAGTGCTTGCACTGCTGTGTTCCGGCCCGGAGGGTATGGAATGCCAGTATAATTGTAGGCCATAGAATACTATAATACATACATACTAAAACGGGGGAGTGGGCGAAGCCCGTGTAGCCACTAACACGTCAATTCACACGTATAAATGTCAACACGAGATGTGTTTTGACGTTACAATCCTTTCCAAATTTCGCATAAAAATTATTTAGGAAATGCCAAATTGCACGCTATTTACAAATCAATATGTATGAAAATACGTCTGTCAACAGTGATTAACTGATAATACGACGTAATTGCTTGTATGTGTGCTCCCGGCGACGCCTATCGTGGTTCAAAATAGGGTTGACAGCCGTTCTAATGTGTATTATAGTATTCTATAGTATTCTTGTTGTAGGCTATATGGCATTCTAATTGACAGATTGGCACAGTGCCAAGAAGAGACCTGGCATCAGTAGCCTCTGCGTTTGAAGTTGGCTGCAGGTGTCATAGGCTGAAGCAGCTACTTACCATCAGGTTGACTGTCCGATTCTAAGCTATGTTCAAAATTTCAAGTCTAGCTCATCGGGAAGTTAGTATAAAATCTATTACTAAATTCAAACCAAACGCACAACCACGAAAGCGAATTAATAAAAACGTGGTACTCGTAATAACGAAGTATATATACATGGTGTCATATATGATTTTGGTCCACTGAACCATTATGAACAAAAGGATACTTTTTCTGGCCTCATCAGAATAGGCAAGACAAGGCAACACTGCACATAAAATGCCTGAAGCATACGGTAGCATACTGGGCCCGGCCAGCTCCACAAACTCCTTGATCCACGTGATTGCTGTCAACTAAAAATTATACAATTTACAATCGTGATCGAACTGGTGCATAAAAATCACTACATATTTCTTGTCGACTAGACTAGGCTAGGCTAAGGGCACACTTATTTGAATCTGAATATTTCTAAAACTAAGCCTAATTGCTAAAGTTGCTTAAGAAATCTTATTATTCAAAATTGTAATGGTCTCATTTATGGAAAGTCGAAGAATAAACAGAAAATCTATACTAGGATGCGTTTCGAATAGTCTGCGCAGGAATTACATGTCTTAATTCTTCCCTCCCCTTTTCACCATCGGACAACCAGGCAGTCGGGAGGCCTTCGTCCCTTTGTTGTCGATATTCCACGCATTCGAACCAAGGTATTTGCTTCGTCTTACGTAATACAGCAAAAGTAGTACAGCAAAAGAAGTGGAATAATTTGCCGCCGTCTGAAACAATCAGGGCGTCTTCAAGGCAAGAGTGAATAAATAGGTTTTTGTTACGTTAAGACAATGCGATTTACCATCACTACTTACCATAAGGTGGGACAGTAGCCAAGCTTAAATCGTATCGTAAAACCAAAAAGAAAGAAACGAACATATATTATGTATTTTTTAAGACCACCAACAAGATAAGTACCACATCATTCTATACAATATGTAACAAAAACTCTGTGGTTCCCGTTAACTGCGTTATTAGAATATCTATACTATCCAAGCGTATAGAAATATTTTTTTTTTCACAAAAACACGTTTAAAAAAATTAATTTTAATGAAGAAGGAAATTAATTTGCAAATTGTATGTGTTTTTTTTCCTCTAACTCACACGAGTATCGATACTGTGGGGTCTTTGACAATCTCCTCTTACTCCTTGGCCATTGAGCTATTATGTACTACGTACTAGAGGCGACACTGCATTCAGCTACTCTTTTCCATTCAACTGCGGTGCATGCACCGCACTTTAATCAGTCACTCGCTAGGCGCTTATAGAGTTGTCACGTGTTGTGTTGATTTAAAAAAATCTCTTGATAAAAATATGCCGTCGTGTGTACTTAGATATTGCACAAATAATTCAAGAAATGTCAGTAAAAATCAAGGAATTACTTTTCATCGGTTAATAAGATACTTAATCAATAAAAAAAATATTATAGATTAATAATAAAACAAATTATTCCTAAGACGCGATCTCGTGTCATGGAATATAGACTATGAAATTAATATGTTCAGATGCGACATTTCTGTGGGTACTTAAGTATAGGACGAATATATTATGTTATGTTGATAAGTTTTGTTAAACATACATTTAGTATGGTTTTTTTTTCATATTTGACATGGATACCTTTTAAAATATTAAGATAAAAAAATCATTAAAATGTAATTGTGATATAATATTATGTAATATTATAAATAAGCAAATATAATATACAAAAAAAATGACAAAGTTTAAATATTGTTCTCGATATAATTTACCTATTTAACAAAACAATCTACTATTACCTGCGGATCATTCTACCTATATTAATTCTATGATAAAAAACAACGCGCGAACACAGAGTAGCGCACATTTTTTGTTTGAGATAGCTGTTCTAGTAAGCCGAGGACATTGAAGTAATATGTACGTAAGTACATATTACTTCAATGTCCTCGGCTGATGCAGAAATAATAAAACCACATACAATTTGCAAATTAATTTTTTTTTTCATTAAAATTATTTTTTTAATGTGTTTTTTTAATTATTTCTATATGCTTGGATACTGAATCTGATAACGCAGTTAACGGGAACCACAGGGTTTTTGTTACATGTTGTATAATTATGTAGGTTAACAGATCTTACTTACAATTGAATACAAACCTCACAAACAGATAGCCATATACTGTACATAAATGCTAATTTATATGAACGTAATTTTACGTGGTAGAGCCATAAACTTAAAGTTACAGCCTATATACGTCCCACAACTGGGCACAGGCCTCCCCTCATTTCTGAGAGGGTTTTAGGGCAAGAAAGTGTCCGCCACGCCGCCCCAATGCGTGTTAGCGATCTTCACATGTCTTCGAAATATTTTTTTTTATTCCTCAGACATGCAGGTTTCCTCACGATGTTTTCCTTCACCGCCGAGCACGTGGTAAATCCACACTTAAAATTGCAATTAACAATGTCATTGGTGCCGGCAGGGATCGAACCCGGGTTACTCGCGTTCTGTTATATTTACAGCGAGCGTTAACCATCTGAGCTACCACGGCTTTACGGTAGAGCCATTCTATAGCTATATTACTGGTATAGTTGCAGCACGAATGAGTAGGCTCGGTAGGTAGGTAGGTAGACCACGCTCTCACTGAATACCAGCATAATATAGCAGCTTAACGCTGTTGTGTTTCATATGATGAGTGTAGAAAACCAGATACCCTTTTTCCTGGAAACGATTCCATTTTTGTCCTCACGGGTGACAACGCATCTGCATTTTGATTCGTAACCGAGGAGAGATTAAGATGTCTGTGGGCCAACCACTTATCATAAGGTGGACTGTGTGCTCGTTGGTCACCCTTATCATATAAAAAAAAATCAACCACAAATAGTTATAATTATCGTAGAGATACATTAGTGACAAATAGTGCTTTGACATGGTTGCATATTTTGTATATTAAAACTGACACATAGGCTGTTAGGTTATTTCTGCATAGCTGTAAGAGCGAATGAAACGCGTATGTAATAAACCAACAGAAACTCACCTGCACGAGTTCTTCTGGAGATTGTGCATGTGTAATAAGTATGTTGATCATCGACTGAAAGTCAACCTGCGATGGATCCTTCTTAATACTTCTTAAAAATTCGTTGAGTTGAACTTCACACCTATGAAGAAGCACAATTTTTACTTTTTTCAGTAACTACTTCCATTTCATTCCGTTCCATTTATTACAGCCAATAAAAGTCAACTGATGAACATATTATATTTACGTGGTAGAGCCATGCTGCAGTTATATTAGAAGTATAGTTGTGGCACGAATGGGTCGGCTCGACCGGGGAAGGACCACACTCTCACAGAATACCAGCGTGAAACAGTAGCTTAATGCTGCTGTGTTTCGTATGGCGAGTGTAGAGAACCGGCAACCCTTTTTACTGGAAACGAGGCATTCCGTCTTAGTCCTCACGGGTGACAGCGCATCTGCATTTTGATTCTTTGTCGAGGATAAATGTAGATAGATACCTATAGGCCACAGCATCCACTTACCATCAGGTGGACTGTGTGCTCGTCAGTCATCCCTATCCTATAAAAAAAAAATAAGGCTCTCCCATCCCATCTCCGTATTTCCTCATTGACCATATGAGTAGCAGTGTAAGAAAATACACTACCCCATGTCGTATCATGGGTGTCGTTATAGTCGACAGAGGGATAGGATAACTAAAACAGCGTCTTACTAATAACATCCTAAAATAATAAAAAAACTGCGGTTGCCAACCCGCCCGCCAATCGTCGCAACTATACCAAAATCCCCTTTATGAGGCAAACTATGGGGGAAGCTTATGTATGTTCACAACTTCTTATTGTATTTAAAAAATAAAAATAGTTATAATTTTGTAAGGGGTGACTATAGAAAGATCCAGAAAGGCCGTGTCAACAAATAAATCCTTCCCAACAGAAGGACAGGTACATGTGGCCTGTGGACTGATAAGGACTTATGAAAAGTTACATCATATGTAACGGCTGCAAGAACTAGTGGAATGACATGCACACACACACTGTGTCGCTCCACGAAGGAGTCACAGCGAGACTAACGTTTACTTGGTACAAGAGGTTTCTGGTAAGGAATTTGCCTGGGTAGATATCCCGCTCTTAACTTTTTGTGACGGTTGGAAGGACAAAAATGCCAGTATAATTTACACAACCTTTGACTGCTTCCTTGGTCAGTCGAGACAAAATTAATTACTAGATTTTCCTGTTAAGAGCCCGAAAGCGATTTTTCATCCCTGTGCCTGGGACATAAAGCCGTTGGTTTTAGGCCTGATCTCTATCTGGTTGTGTCGGATTACAGTCCTATCGAACTATGAGAGTAAAGAAAAAGTACACTCGGGCACTATAATCCAGTCTTGCGCAGATGGCATATGCGTTGAGACTGGCAGCCGTGACCGAATTTCAGGCTGGAAGACATTATTATTATATTTTACAAGCTGGAAAGCAAGTCCTCGAAAATGATGAGTTGAATGCAAGCTGAGAAAAGAAACAGATTTTCCGTCAGATACAACCAGAGTCGACACCCACGTGCAGTGTGCAGGTACGTACATGCGGCGGTTCTCCGGGTGCGGCTCGTCCAGCATGTGCAGCATGGGGTCGAGCAGATCACGCAGGTGCGGCAGCGTGTCCAGCATCGACACCCACGTGCAGTGTGCAGGTACGTACATGCGGCGGATCTCCAGGTGCGGCTCTTCTAGCATGTGCAGCATGGGGTCAAGCAGGTCGCGCAGGTGCGGCAGCAGCGGCAGCGCGTCCAGCGCCGACACCCACGTGGTGTGCAGTGTGCAGGTACGTATATGCGGCGGTTCTCCGGGTGCGGCTCGTCCAGCATGTGCAGCATGGGCTCGAGCAGATCAAGCAGGTGCGGCAGCGTGTCCAGCATCGACACCCACGTGCAGTGTCCAGGTACGTACATGCGGCGGATCTCCAGGTGCGGCTCGTCTAGCATGTGCAGCATGGGGTCAAGCAGGTCGCACAGGTGCGGCAGCAGCAGCAGCGCGTCTAGCGCCGACACTCATGTGGTGTGCAGTGTGCAGGTACGTACATGCGGCGGATCTCCGGGTGCGGCTCATTCCGCATGTGCAGCATGGGGTCGAGCAGGTCGCGCAGGTACGGCAGCACAAGCAGCGCGGTCAGCACGTCCAGCGCCGACACCCACGTGGTGAGCAGTGTGCAGGTACGTACATGCGGCGGATCTCCGGGTGCGGCTCGTCCAGCATGTGCAGCATGGGGTCGAGGAGGTCGCGCAGGTGCGGCAGCAGCGGCAGCGCGGGCAGTGCGTCCAGCGCCGACACCCAGGCGGCTGCGAACTGCCGCGCGCAGGCGCCGCGCGCGTACAGTCGCTCGCGTAACAGTGGCACAAATGCAGACACATCGAATGTGCCACTCTCTGTCACTATATCCTATACCAAACATTTGCAAACTGCTCTAAACACTCAAGTACATGTATACCGCTACTATACACTCAATTTAATAATGATTTGTATAAATGAAACAGCTTATCATGTTCAATGGTTATACATGGTAAAGCCACACTACAGCTATATTGCTATATTTTGGTCGTAAACAGCATAAAATAGTAACTTTATGCTGCTGTGTTTAGAATGGTGAGTGTAGAGAAAGGGAAACCTATCATCAGGTGAACTGTGTGCTTATTTGTCACATCTATTCTAAAAAAAAACCTTTAGGCTAAGAATGCATACATATACATCTCTTTTGGGACACATCACTTGATCATTTACTTTTGACATCTATGACAAAGTAATATCTCTCTAGTTTATATACATTGACTTTACTATGATTTTTAACTGTAATAGATGTAACAATTTTCTAATTGTGTATTATTAGAATAATGTTTGAACTTATGAATTTAAACTGAGGACGAATGGGGAAGCTGGAGACCTTCAAGAAGAGCTTACTCCTTACTAAAGAGCCGGTAATGCACCTGCAATTCCTCTGGTGTTGTGGATGTTCTTGGGTGGGGGTAGTCACTTAACATCAGGTGAACCGTATGCTTGTTTGCCCTCTCTTCTATATAAAAAAAGCTTGAAATATGAGAAAATTTAACAATACATCCAAAATGCTATTATACAGGACAAAAACAATAATTAATAATGGCATTTTTTTAAACAGATTGCACCTACTAGGTTTTTAATTTTTGCCTTAGACAAAATCAAAATTTTCAACACCTTCAATAATTGAAGCTAGCACCACATCAAAAATGACTTTCATCTTCTTAATATTTTATATTCAAAGCAACATTTTCAAATGTGTATGCAAAACAATGATTCTAGTTTCACAACTTGTTCATTATCCAAACTCATAGAACTATTACATCAGGTACGTTATCAATTATACAGCATATTCCTATGTACATTTTTTATGTGTGGTAGAGCAATGCTGCAGTTATATTAAAGAAGAAATGCATTTTATTCCAGTTGAAGCATGCAGCATACCAAGTAAAAAGGATTTAAATGCAAAAAGATAAATAAAACTACATTAAAAGTAATTTAACAACATTATAAAATTAAGAAAAAACATTAAAAAATACCCTGTGCTGCAGCATGAAACTGCAAAACAAACCGGACTCAGTGATAGCACTGATTTTCAGTCCAGCCCTTACCAAGAGGCAACTCTGCTTTTACTCTCTTTTTCAGCTTGACAACTTTAGTAGCATATAGTTGTAGCATGAATGGGTCGGCTCGACCAGAGAAGGACAACACTATCACAGAAAACCAGTGTAAAATAGTAGGTTAATGTTGCTGTGTTTTGCATGGTGAGTGTGGAGAATCGGAGATCATTTTGTAGTGGAGATGAGGCATTCCATTTTAGTCGTCGGGGTGACAATCTGGCATCTTGTTTTTGATTTATAATCGAGGATAAAGTTAGATGTCTATGGGCCACAGCAAACACATACCATAAGGTGGACTGTGAGCTCATCTGTCACCCTATCCCATAAAAAAACATTTTTACAGGATAGATACATGTTTTACGTACAAATATGGTTTGTCTAAGCTTGCTATCAATATATTGACAATATTTTGTCTACAGTTGTCTCCACACCTTTATCATCAGTCATTCGTAACTCCTCATATAGATTTTACCATAGTTGCCACACTTTGCAGATAAGTTTGCAACCACAATATTATTAATATTTCTGTTTCTGAACATACTGCTGTCCATTTTCTATTTCAGATTTCTTGAGATGCCTCTTACAACAATCACAGGATATATATGGAAGTGGATATTGCTAGGCTCCGGTACACAGCTATTTCAATTGTGTGGCTGTATTAGAACTGGTATATTATATTATTAACAAAGAATTCCTTTAATGCAAACTACTTACCTTTACAAGGCGATCAAGCAGTTCGGCACCCTGACGTACTTGAGGCTCTGGATCTGAGGCAAGGCGTGCTAGGGCATCAAACACAAGTGGAAAGTGTGAAAGTGAAGCACCACGAGCTATTTTTAATACGTTAAATAGCGCTTCGGCTGCCAGGTAACGCACGCGAGACTCGCCCTCGCTCACGCATGCCACTATTGGGTGCAGCAACTCACTGAGGTACACAGTGCAGCCCTAAAAAGTGAAATAACATATTTAAAACATTTGCAAGACTATAAATAACAATAATAAACTAATTTAGCAGAAATTACATTTGTAGTTACTACATGATAATAAAGTAGAAATATTATAGATTAATAGAATTTTGTATTTATTATAACACAACACTATTATTTACAACTTGTTATATTTAGAACAAAGCTTTTTAAGCATACAAACCTTTCCTAAACCAACAGCAACAGACGATAAGCCCATCAAGGCACCATTTTTCACATTAGGATTAGTGGAAGACATCAAATCTTGGCCTAAAACCCGAATCAGCTTCTTTATCTGATTAGTATTGTTTGCATCATTGAAGTCTTTTACCATTCTGGAATGTTAAAGTTAAACTTTGTATCACTAAATATGAACATTCTACTAACCAAAATCTATTATTTTTATTTCCTCAGTACACAGTAAAAACTGTAATCAAGTGATTTTCATACTTTTCTATTTCGACGCCAGCAAACTTCCTCTTTTCATAAAGTTTGTCACACAGGCCGCGAACGCAAGCTGTACTTAAAGGTGCGTAATCTCTTTCCGACATAGTAATTATTTCTTTAATACCTAATTTAAAATTTAAAAATGTTTTTTACTACCCCAATTACCCCATACACTCAAAACCCACACAACTTATAACAGAAAGTGTCAACTGTCAATGTCAAAGTCAAATTAAGCCTTTGAGCATAGAAAATAGCTATTTTCTATGCTCAAAGAATTTAGCGGTAATGCGTATCCATCATAGACTGTTGCTCTGTTTTATCGTTTAAATTATGCTTTGAAGAGTACGTAAAAGTGATGCAATTTTATGTATATATTAGATTGTGTGTCTACACGTGTGAATTATAAGTTAATAAGTGAAAACGACGAAATAAGTGCTACGGTGTTGACATTGACCTCAAATTATTTTGATCGCTTAGGCGCTTTAAGAATTTGGGATACTGTCGTCATCGGTTCGCGGGGTTAAGCTGTCGTCAAAATCTCCTAAAACCACCTAAAACCTTTACATAGCATATTGTCAAGAGAGAAAAAAATCTATAAAAGCGAAGTTTCCGTATAAAATTATAATAAATCTCTTAATGTCATTCATTCTATTTATTTATCTATCATTCATAATCATAGATCTAATATCATAGACGTCTATTCAATGTATGAAACATACTAGCATGGAGGCTAGATAACAGGAGAACGATCGCTACGTGCTAAAGCATTGCCCGCGTAGACAGAGAATGGCATTCTCTGTCTACGATCTCCCGCCTAAGGGTATTAGTGTTCTGTGGTCTACGATCTCCCGCCTAAGGGTATTAGTGTTCTGTGGTCTACGATAGTCACGCTGCCGTCGGTAAGTAGTGTCTGCGTTTTTTTTTATTTGTTTTAATTTTTAAATTTTTGACAAAAATAAACATTAAAAAAAGGTAAAATATTATAAAAAAAAATAATAAATCAATAACAATTAATAATTTCTATTTGTAATAATTTATAATATTTATAATAATTAAAATTATAAAAAAAACATAATTCATAATTTATTTGTTAATAAATTATAGTAATAATAAATAATAATAAATTGGTTATTTTCATTTTTTTCTTTGGATGATATTATTATCATTTCAAACAACCACCCGGTTTGAGACAACTTATCGATCGCAGCGCCTCACTTATTTTGTCCATATTTCTACGTTAAAAAAGTTAGTAAGTATAAACTCCAACTAAATCTATGTTCATAAGAGTCTGTCGCACACAAGTCACTCACGGCGGAATATTAATTTCCCAATATAAAACACAACCGTCAATATCAGTGCTAACCCGGTCTCCCTCATTCTTGGCCATCAGCCACCTCCCCCAATACACACAAAAACCTTCACTAATTGGAAGGGATTCAAGGAGTCCCTAGCTAAAGCTCTGGACTCACAGGATTCTACCATCTCCATTCCGTCGGACTTAGACAGTCCCGAAAAAATCGACACCGCGGTCGACTCACTCTCCACCCTTATTAAATCCTCCCTTAAGGAGAACGAAAGGGTCGTCCCGGTTGCTAACAATAGTGGGCTTCCCCTACATATTAGCAACCTATTAAAAGCCAAAAAAGCTGCTTTCCGGAGAGCAGCAAAATATCCCACCCCCGAATATAGGCGCGCGGCCAATCGTCTTCAACGAAAACTCCGCTTCCGCCTCTCTGAATTTCAAGATCTCGAAAAGAGTAAGCTCATGGAGAATATCTCTCCATCTCACACAGCGTACTATCAGATGGCTAGAGCCCTCCGCATAGACGCTATCACCCACACTCCCCCTCTCTCCCGTCCCGACGGCACGGTTGCCTTCGAGGACGAGGAGAAGGCTGAGTGCTTTGCGGATAGCATTGCCGATCAATGCTCCCCTAGTTCTCAACCTGTCGACCCCTCACACGTCCAGGCAGTAGAGGATGAGGTCCGCCGCCGGAACTCACCCCCTACCGCCTCCGAACCTATCTCTGTGTCCAATGATGAGATTTCATCTCTCATCAAAGGACTTAAGCCTAAAAAGGCTCCGGGCGCGGATGGCATCTCCAACCAAGCCCTTAAACACTTTCCCGAGCAGGTGTTAACCTTTTTATCTATTATCTTCAACGCCTGCTTCAACCTTAGTTATTTTCCCACTACGTGGAAAGAGGCAACTGTGATTGGAATTCCCAAGCCAGGCAAGCCTCTCAACCTCCCCTCCAGCCATCGCCCCATTAGCCTCCTCAAGGCAATGGGCAAGCTCTTCGAAAGAGTCATCCAAACACGGATGAGGCGCTATCTGTTTCCCACAGACGGTGACCCTCTCATCATTCCCCACCAATTCGGCTTCCGAGCCAAACACTCATGTCCCCAACAAGTTCACCGCATTGTGGAATATATCCTCAGCGGTTTCTATCCTCGACGTCATAAAACCATCGCGGTCTTCTTCGATATAGCCAAAGCTTTTGATAGAGTCTGGCACACAGGCCTCATCTACAAGCTCTACAAAATAGGTCTCCCCGATCGTCTAGTTCGTCTCGTGGCCTCCTATTTGAAGCATCGTACCTTTATATAAATTCGAAATCTAATTAAAAAACTGTACTTTTGATGAAAACAAGAAAATTAAACTATAATATACGTGTGGAAGTGTTATTCGCGAAAATAGTACATGTTTTACTGAGAGAAAATTGAAGTAAAAACTAAGTGTGCCGTTCAGTTTAAATGGTCTAATGAAGTGATTAATCATTGGTGCATAATTATATAAACAGTGTAATTTAACCCAAGTGAACTAAAATTGGAATAAATATTATAATCTCGCTTATACATATGTGATTTACGAGCCTAATACTATAATTTAAATCAATTGGATGAAGATTGTTGTGTGTTAAACTTTTAAACTACCCACAATTATTACTGGATTGATAGTGTATACTAGTGTCATCTATTATAGTAATAGAAACTGGTTAAGTCGATAAAGTAGTATTGTCAAGTTTTGAATGATAACAACAATTTCATCAACTGTTTATAAGGATACGTAGCCTAATAGTAAGTTCAGAGCGGTAATACCGGGAAGTCGGAGGTTCAAATCTAACACTTAAAAAAAAATATAGTCTTTTTTCATTTCTTATAAAATGGCATCAAGGGGTATAAAAATATTATGCAACAAATGTGATAAAGAAATACATCATAAAGAATTTCTTAAATGTTATGTATGCAAATACACTTATGAAATTGAATGCTTAAGTATAACATCCAAACGCTTCTATCTAATGTCTAAAGAACGTAAACTTAAATGGAAGTGCCAAACTTGCTTAGGACAGAATACAGATGTTACAGCTAAAACCCCACAAAAACTAAGCAATGTGACAAAATCATGTTCAAAAAAAACTTTGCGTACTGATGAAAACATAACACAGAGAAAGCCAAGAGTGGGTAAACACATTTCAATTGAAGATTTATCAAGTAATGAGATCTTAGAAAACACCACGTTCTTAGATGATAGTTCACAAAGTTTACCTAATTTGACAACCACGGAAAGCTCCCTGATTAATGATCTTAGGAATGAAATACATGCGCTTTCTACGCAACTATCTAGCGCACACAACGAAATAGATTTATTAAATTTGGAAATCACAAAACATCAAAATAAAATTACCGAACAGCAAAAGAAGCTCGATATATACAAAAAACTTTTGTCAAATGGAGAAGTATCTTCACGAAGGTCAACACCGTTGAAGTTAGATAAAATTACACCGATAAAATTAGATAACATTATATCCAAATCACAGGATACGAATAGTAAAACCAAAGTTGAACAAAGTCACTCGATCACAGGAAAAGACCTAAAACTGCAAGAAACTTGCATAGAAAAAAAGAAAGATGTATGCAATACATCCAATAAAACACTTATGTCCCCTTCACCTTCAACATATACGGAGGCAAAACCTAATAATAAAAAGAATACGATCACAATTCTTGGGGATGAAAATACGTCGGGTTTATCTTCAGCTTTATACAAATCAAGAGAAGGAAAATGGAATAATAAGTATATGCCATTAGCTATAATAAAACCAAACGCTTCTTCATGTGATATTTTAATGCATTGCAACCAACTTGAAGATACAGTTACATTAAGTGACTATGTTATATTGTGTGTTGGGAGCCATGACAAAAATCCGTATAAATTATATTCTAATCTTAGCGTTGCTTTCTATAAACTCCGCAGAACTAATGTTTATTTATTACCTGTACTAAGTAATTTGTATTTAAATGAAAAAATGATAAATAATATGTATAAAATATTGACTCAAAATCACAAAAATTGCAGGCTTATTGACATTGATTACAAATACTGCAATATAAATTCAAAAAGCGATTACATAAATTACCTGTGTTATTCTATTAACATGTCTATAGATAGTCACGAGTATGATAAACAATTTATAGTGCAGAAAAGTAGGCTAAATAACTTGGCTGAAAAAATTGTAGATAGAACTTCGTTATTAAACGAACCAAAGAAGGGAACGATACCTTATTATTTCAAAAAACAACTTATAAAAAATCAAAAAGTTCAAGAAGTTATTAATTATAAGAAGGGTACCATCGAATATTTCTTCGAAAAAATGAAAATGAAGAATTTGAAGTCATCGGACGGGGCTTTGCAAACTTGTAACGTTAATATAAATAATCCTGTAGCGAACCGCTGCATAGGTTCCTCAACAAGTAATAAAAAAATGCTTTTTCGATAAAAACCAGCCTAATCAAAAACTACTTCTTTTACATCAAAATATTGCTGGAGTTTTAAATAAACAAGATTTGATTGCTGTAAGTTTAAATGAACTAGCTTATAGCAACAAATATATTCAAATCATTTGCTTCACTGAGACCTTTATTAAAGGTGGCGAAGAACCTAATCTTAAGCTGCCAGGTTTTCGGCTGGCATCATTCTACTCCAGACCAAAAGAAAGACGTGGCGGAGTATGCATAGTTGTAAGGAAAGACATAAATTATAATGATTTAATGGTAACGAAAGAATATGAAATGACAAAACATTTTGAATGTTGCGGAATTGAAATTGGTAATTTTAATCTTATAATATTATGCATATATCGAACACCTAATTCAGACATATATATATTTTTCGAAAAATTAAATAAATTATTATTAAAATTATCAAGAGGAAATAAAAAGCGAATAATCATAGCAGGAGATTTAAATATAGACACTATAAAGGTTAGTAATTACTCTAAGAAGCTTAAGGATTTATTACTAAATTTTAACTTAACTCAGCACATAACCTCCCCAACCAGAATTAATTCATGTATTGATCACTTAATAAGCAATATTACAGAAGCAAAAGGTTCTATACATTATTTGGGCCTCTCTGACCACACGGGACAAGTACTGGAGCTACCTATGAAAATCAATAAAACAGTAAAATACTGGTTTGAGGTAAAAAGGGACTTTGCGAAAGATAATATAGAAAAGTTCTTGGAATGTATACAATCCATATCTTTTTCTGAAATCTATACTGAACAAGACACCAACAAAGCATTTTCAAGCTTTTATAATATTTACAAACTGTTCTTCGACCTGTGTTTCCCAACCAAATTAATTAAGATTTCGTTAAGAAATAATAAAAGTTATTGGCTTACAAGAGGCATAAAAAAATCTTGCGTAGTAAAAAGAAAGCTATACTGTAAATATCTGCTTACAGCGGCAAATAAAAGTCTAAACAAATCTAGATATATAAGTTATGCTAAAATTCTTAGGAAATGTATTTTAAAGGCACAAAAAATTCAAAATGAAAAATATATATTAGCATCAAATAATAAAGGTAAAGCTATATGGAATGTCATAAGAACAAATATAACTAATAAACTAACTAATAAAGAAATAGATACCATAAATTACAATGGAAGAACCCTGGTAGAAGGATATGACATTGCAAATGGGTTTAATAATTTTTTTATAGATTCGACAAATAAAGACAGACCAAATATGTCAAATAATTGTATGTGTAAACAATCCCGTCACTCAACTATATTCTTACGACCTACGACTCCTGATGAAGTTAATCAAATTATATTATCTCTTCGAAACACTAAGTCGGTTGGGTATGATGAGTTACCGACAAAAATATTAAAACTAAGTTCTTTAAATATAGCACCAATACTTAGTCATATCATAAACTTATCTTTTACCCAAGGAATTTTTCCTGCAGATCTCAAGTATTCAGTTTTAAAACCCATCTTCAAAAAGGGCGATACTAAAGATATTAATAATTACAGACCTGTTGCAATGGTGCCCATTTTGTCAAAAGTTTTTGAAAAAGCAATACTTAAGAGACTTAATGATTTTATGGAAAAATTTAACATTATTAATAACGCACAAAATGGTTTTGTAAAAAATAAGTCCACAACACTAGCGACCTTTCAACTCGTTAAGCTTATTACAGAATGCGTCAATGACGGTGTACCAGTGGTAGCTCTTTTTTTGGATATGAGTAAAGCATTTGACTTTGTTCATCATGGCATACTTCTCAATAAACTCGAAAGCTACGGAATACGTGGGAAAGCAAATGAATGGTTTAAAAGTTACCTCGGTCAAAGACAGCAATGCACTGAAATAACAATGCTCAAAAACCTTAGAAAGGTGCACATTCGGTCGGAATATCGGTTGAACAAATATGGTGTACCACAAGGAAGTATTCTGGGTCCTATACTCTTCCTAATATATATTAATGAGCTACCAACAATAACTCCTCATAAAACGATTCTTTTCGCTGATGATGCAACAATCATTCTTAAATGCACGAATAAAAAGATTTTTGAACTTGATATCAATAGTACACTAAAACATATAATTGATTGGTTAAATTGTAACAATATGACTGTAAATATAAATAAAACTAAAATAATGCAATTTCATACAACTAGAAGTAAGCAAATTAATTTAAATATAATGTACAATGAAAAAGTGCTACAAGAAGTTGATTATTATAAATTTCTTGGTATCACTATTGACAATAATTGTAATTGGAAAAGGCATGTTCAATCGATATGTGACAAATTAAACAGATTTGTATTTGCACTTCGCCGACTTCGAGAAATAGCATCTGCCAAAGCAGCCTTAAACGCCTATCATGGCTATGTTTCATCGATATTGCAGTACGGACTTCTAATATGGGGCAACTGTTCTGAAATAGAACGCGTATTTAAAATCCAAAAAAAATGCATTCGAGCAATCTGTGGAGCACATCCCATGACATCGTGCAAACCATTATTTAAAGAAATAAAAGTGCTGCCACTCGCATGTATGTATATAAAACAAGCGGCGATTTTTGTCAAACAATTCCCTGAATACTTCCCATGTAATAACTTTTTAAGAGATAGAAATTTAAGAGAAAAATCTAATAACAGAATATACTTTCCAAAATGTAAATTGATGCTCTTCCAAAAAAATTCATATATAATGGCGATTAAAATCTTTAACGCTTTACCCGACGAGTTTAAAAATTTCCCAGTGACAAAGTTAAAAAACCAACTTCATGAATGGCTTTTACTTAATTGTTTCTATACTGTTAAGGAGTATCTTGATCACAAAAATCAAAACAAATTACATATTTAAAAACTGTATCCAAAAATGCTTGAATTTTTTGATTTGGACTTTGATATAGAATAATTATTAGTTAGTTAATTTTACTGTTTTTACATATGAACATTTTGATATTTGTAAATAACTTAAATTCATCAAAAAAAATTGTTATATAAAATTAGTCAAATTTGCACGCCTCGACAAGGCAGAATGTATAGGAACTTGCATGATATAATAATACTATTGTAATATCTACCTACATTCTATACAAATAAATAATTATGAATTATGAATTATGAATTATGAATTATGAATTATGAATTTCGTTTTAGACACGAAGGCACGCTATCCTCACAGCGAACTATCAAGGCTGGTGTCCCTCAGGGCTCAGTACTTGCTCCTTTGCTGTACATCCTGTTCACCAACGACATTCCCATCCCGTCGAAAGGTGTTCAACTCTCCCTCTTCGCAGACGACACTGCCATCTACTGCAAAGGTGTCTCACTACCCTTCATACGGAACAAGATCCAAAAGTCAGTTGATGACCTAGGAGATTGGTTCAAAAAATGGCGCATCGATGTGAACCCGGAGAAGAGCTCCGCCGTCCACTTCGATTATAAACGACGCCGTCTTAAAAACACTCCTCCAATACGTATGCTAGGGACCCCTGTCCCCTGGCATACGACAGCCAAATATTTAGGTGTCACTCTAGACACAGGGCTCACTTTTAGGCCCCACGTCAAACGAGTCACCCGTCACGCACGGTTTTACCTGAGTAGGCTCAACAGTATGTTGGGCAGACACAGTAAAATGTCCCTTCGGAACAAGCGAACCCTTTATAAGGTCTGTATACGACCCGTCATGACCTACGCGGGCCCCGTCTTTGCCCACGCAAACCCTAACATATTAAATGAACTCCAAATAGTTCAGAACCTCTTCTGTCGTCGAGCTGCGAACGCACCTTGGTACGTCCGTAATGCCGACCTTCATCGGGACTTAGAGCTCCCAACAATTCAACAGTTCCTTAAAAAACTCTCTGAGAACTTCTTCAAAGCCTCAGAGTCGCACCCAAACAATTTAATTCGTGAGGCGGCTTCTTATGCAGCCCCACCCCCCTCTTGCTATCGTGTCCGCAGGCCGAGAAACTCTCTCTCGGACCCGCCAAATAAACTGTCAAACGACCTGAACTGCCTCCTGGCGGCTCAGGCCAGTTCTAATTAAATTAATTATTATTGTATCAACTAATATTATTTTGCCTTCGTAGGCACTCCCTCAGCGGCTCTTAGCCGCCTGCGCCCTCTTTTCCCAAAAGAGGGTCGCTCATGATAAGGCACAATAGAGCTTAATCAGCCAGCTGCCTGTCCCCAAAGGCGGTTTTTAGGGGGTATCACTTAGGGTCCCCGGTAGGACAGTGAGTCCCCCATAACCACGATAGACCGGCTATCGTGGTATGCGTAATGCATTTTCCGCCTCCCTACGTACAGGGTAGCCCTTTAATTGCTTCGGGCGCAAAAAAAAAAAAAAAATCAGTGCTAACGCGCTAGTGGTGCTTGATGCTTGTTTATTTGCATAGACGTGGCAAAGCTATTGTACTCTGTAACATAATTTTGATATTCTCTAAATCGATAAAAATTTCGTGATTTTTTTATGTTATTTTTTTAATAATAGTTATTATTTATTTATTTATTTCAGACTGAGTCCGTAAGTGTTATTAAGAAATTAAATTATAGCTAGGATTAATAAAAATACATTAAAACACTTTTATAACAAGAAACATTTAAAAAATTGTGTTATAAATCCACACAATAACAAATACTTAAACTATTATGCTGCTATGTTTTTCAAAATCTAATAATTAGCATTTTTTTATCGACCGACGATTAACAATACTTATTTATATTTCTATTCTTGACCACTGAATTGTGACAAAATTTTATGTTCATAAAACTTCCCATGTATTAAATATTACTACTAAATATTAGCAAAGAATAAATAATAGATATTGAATCAAAATTAGTTAATCGGCATCTAGTGGACGCTTCTTTTTGTCTTTTTTGGGTTTTTCCTAGTACCTAAGTCCTTCGTCGGCTTTCGCTTTTGAGTTCAAAGAGCGCGCAAAACGCCGCGTATATTACCTATTAATTTTGTTTTGTTTATTATATTCTAGCAATAAACGACTGTATGAATTTATTTAAAAAAATAATTACTACCTACTACATAAATTCTTTATCGAATAATATTTCATATGAAAAATACATACTAAATTTCTCCTACAAATAGTTGCAAATTTGGAATTAATCACGATATTTTATGCATGAAATAACCTTTTTAAATATTTTCGTAGATCTATTTAGCAAAAAAGTGGAAATTTATAACATAAGTATTCAAATGATACTTATAATATACATAATGATACTAGATGTATAGTTGTAGCAAGAATGGGTCGGCTCGACCGGGGAAGGACCACGCTCTCACAGAATACCAGCGTGAAATGGTTGCTTAATGCTGCTGTATTTCGTATGGTGAGTGTAGAGAATCGGAGAACCTTTTTACTGGAAATGAGGCATTCCATCTTAGTCCTCACGGGTCCTCACAACGCATCTGCATTTTGATTCGTAATCGAGGATAGATGTAGATGTCTATGGGCCACAGCAACCACTTACCATCAGGTGGACTGTGTGCTTGTTTGTCTCCTTATACTATAAAAAAAATACTATGTGTATTGGGGTTGAAATAATAACCATTTCATTATAATTTCTATTATTTTGAAATTAAAATTTTCTGAGAATAACTGAGTCTAGATAAGTATAAAGATTTACACAAAAACCTTGGGGAAGCACGCACCGCTTAGCGGCTTGCTTTGAGTCGGCCATGTCAGTGACCTCATATCGGCCGCAGACTATTATTTATTCTGTGACGTAGATAATATTATGTCGGTAAGTTCAGAAGCAAATAACATTTTTAGAAATTTAATATTTCTTAAGTTTATCTTATTAGAAACTTAAAAACCCCATTTAAAGCAACCAAAAAAAAAATTTCATTATCATAATTACCATGCCTATGTGTACACCTATACGTCCCTGAAACGACCAACAGGGTTTTTGTTACATAGGTACTGTATATGTTTTTTTATAGAGCTTACGTACATTGATTGTTCTTGCAGAAGTACACGGTAACTGGTTTTGGAGATGTAGACGAATGCAATTCAGAGGGCCAAAAGAAAATCAGCGTTAGGTTTCCAATCTCACATCATTCTGAATTGGTTCCTATTTTTTGGCATTACCCTGAGGCGCTAGTTTTAAGAATATATTTTTTCCCTAATTTTAATTGGCTCTTCGTTCTTGAAATGGTTTCTCTTTGTTTTGACTTTGTTTTTGTGTTCTGGTGCCTTGTGTGTATCGAAATGAATATTTTTTCATTTTTCTTTCTTTCTTTTATACAACTAATGGTAAATAATCTTATAGTTCTTATGAAAACCGAAAAAGATTTACTTTCGATTTTCTAGGCATAAATATCGATTTTTCGATTAATCGATGTCAGATCGCCATGCATGGCGTGCGTTAGGTATACTATACAGAGTGAAATTGAAATCAACGGCATCCTTTAAAACTAAGAATATACTCATATAATAACTACTACGTTGGGACTAAAATAATGCAATGTTAAGCAAGGAGCTATAAAAATCATATTTGTCATTTTCCAAATAACACAATATAAATAAACACCATTATATTGTGAACTCTTAAAGTGTTGCAAGCACAGTTGTCCATCGATCAAAAACAATGGTCAGGGCAAATGGAATAATTTAAACAAAGACGTAATTTTATTTTCATAAAGGAACGTTATCCCCACACTGGAATTTTCTGCTGATAATGCAGTAGAAAATCCTGGTGTGCAGTTTACATACAAATTTCACAAGGCGAACATCCACACTCAGAACATTTATTATTTATTATTGGACATATTTATTATTAGCTTGCTACATATTTATTTATCTATGATACTCTATACAGTAATCTATGCATTAGGTATTGTGTGATCAGTGAGTGTGAGTTGGTGTGAGTCAAATGTACTCTGTGGTACTCTGATATGTTGTCAAGTCAAGTACCTATTGTGCTCAGCTGTGGTGGTCTGTTGATGTTTGTACTCGATTTTTTTATTTTTCTTAGTACGCGTGACTGTTGTCTTGTCTGTTACAACTTACGGTATTCGACTGTCTGACGATTGTTTTGCTTTCACTCACTAGGTCTCTTTAAACACCTAAGTTTTATCGAAGACTATTTGAATATTAAATGACAAAATTTTATGTTTGCAGTTGAAGCCTGTTAGTTTATTGTTTGTGATAGTGTTTGTAGAACTTTCAAGATGCCTGTGACTTTAGTAGACAGGTTACCCTTGCCGAGCCTCAAGCTTTATACGGCGGGAAGTGTATTGCTACTTTCTGTTGCTGTGTATTATGCTGTGATTGTAACGAATGACCCGAACTGGAGAACAAATACTACTCTTCAGCGGAAAGAAGCTGCTGTAGTCGGTTCTGATGGGGAGTCAGTTAATTCACCGCCTGCAGTGTTAGCGCCCGTGTATGCCGCCAATGATACCAGGAATTTAACTGAGCAGGTTGTTGAAATAATGACTTTCATGATGCAGGAGCCACTATGTATGTGGGTGAGTGCTATTTTCATAATAAACGTGTAAAGTTTATGCTTGCTACTCGTTTCTTTTGTTTTGCTAATGCTTTTGAAACCTTAATGTAATCTAAGTATTAGTACACTAAAACCAAAATTAGAGAAGTTTTCGTCCTTGTACAACTTTATTGTAGGATTAACTACCACCAGCGATTTTTCTTTGACTTAAGGGCCTTCAAGAAAAGAGCCTACTCTTTTTTAAAGGGCTGGCAATGCATCTACAATTACCGTAGTGTGGCAGTTGTTCATGGGTAGCTGTAGTTACTGACCATCAGGTGAGCAGCATGTTTGTTTGCCCCTCATATATAAAATAAGAATGGAATGTATGTACCTGCCATTGGTACTTGGTACAGCATCTTCTAGTATCTTAAAATGATTTTAAAGAATATAAGAAGTACCTAGTAACAAAAAGAATTAAATGAGCCCTTTAAAAAGATCCATTTTATAAACTTTTAATCATCAAATGGTTTCTCCATTATGTAATATTATAATATATATATATATATATATATATATATGGCTCCATTGATGAATTTTATTATGAAAATTTTATTTGTATTTTAATTTAGAGGCAATTTAGTACTTATCCATATTATTTTAGAAATATTGAATAACATTATAAATAGAGGTGTATTGTAGTTAAGTAGACTATAAATGTTATTTAACACTTCGCTGCCGTCAGTCATGTTTTGAACGCGAAACTCCAAGGATTAACACTTTAACAGTCGATCACATATTGGGTATGTGATGCCGCTCTTTCCTCAGGACACCAATGACATATTGAGTATGTGATCAACTTACATATTGTTTATTTAAAAATCACGAATTAAGTACATCATCATCGCATAACCTGGACTGAGTGGTGTTTTTTAGTTACGCATACATGCATCACTTATCGATATGCTGTGTGGGGTGTAGGTGTTAGGAAGGGTTTTGTCGACTGTGGCACCATTGCTTGCTACTATGAGCACTGAAAAAAAAGAAAAAGTGAAATCTGCCTTAGCCCCGCCTCGCATTCATCACATAGTTATGATAATTTGGGTGATTGAAGTGCAACAACACGCATTTCTGTTGCAGTTAATCCACTGCATTTATTACATATTACTCTTTTTTGCAAGAGTGTGCAAAGTTTATGCTGACATAGCAAAGAAAAAAACTGGGAAATATGGGTGGAAAGTAAGTATTTTTCTACTGTCCGGACTGTAATGTTATTACACAGGTTGATATATGTAATAAGTTTATGTTAGAGTATTTGTTTTTTTTTTTTTCATTTTTGCACACCATATTTAACATTCATTTTCAAATATAACAATTAACACTTATATGTTTTGTAATTATATCTCATTATAGAATAAAAGAAATTAAAAAAATTATGCATATAGCACTTAAAATATTGAGACAAATGCCATTTGAAAGCCAGTCCACATGATCCTCAAGTACACTTTTGGGATCCAATAGGAGCTCACATTTTTAGAACCCATTTGCAATGTTAGGGGTTTTTCACATCTTGGATTGTCACTGAAACAACTTGTGTTTTTCTTGCTCTGTTCATATTAAATTAAAATACTGGAAAATAGTGTTCAATCAAAGTGCTATTTGTGTTGTTTCTGGAGATTGATTCATTCACATACTAGGTACATTGTAAATTTATAAATATGGTAAAACTGTGACTTTGAATTGCATTAGTCTTGTGTTTAAATAGTGTTTTACATTTGATAGAATCCATTTCCTAACACTTTCTTTTACTACCCTCTTAAAATTTGACATTCTCAGCTGTCAAAAAGTGACCATAAACAATACTGAGTTACCACATATTATGGGGTATTTTCGTAACGCTCCCGAAAACGAAGACAGACTATAGTACTAACGTTACTGTTGACGATGGGACCAGGTTAAAATCGATCCCAATGAAAAAAAAAAACATCTTTTCACAATGTTTTGTTAGCTTTATCCAAGTTAAACAATAATTTCATAAAAGAAATCATGAAAATACTGAAAAATAAAACCAGCAGTGAAAATTAAAATGGTACATGGTATGGTTGCTGACTATAGGGTCAATAAACGCGCGGACGCTGAACTCTTTCATTTAGCTCTGAATGAATAAAATTTTGAATACAATTTACAAGGCCAACATGTGGAAAATTCCCGCTTAGCCGCCCACCGCGACTACCGCAAGGACCAAGGACACACGAACTACGCAGTACGCATTAGTTTCGGCGGGAAGACAGTTCTGTGTCGACGTGCGCGTGAGCCTCCCGTTTATACTAGTTTATCTATGGCGTGAGCAGTTCAATTCTTTTGTGTATTAAATTCTTGTTGTTATAACTTTTATTGTTACGTTTAGGGTTTGTTGTTTTGTTTTAAAAATGCCTAACGCGTACGTTTATAGTGCTCGTGAATACGCCAACATGTTAATATGCCTTGGAGAAGCCTGCAGGAATGCTGCGGGTACGTTACGAATTTACCGAGAAAAATTTCCGGCCGCTCGACACCCAACTGACTCTCGTCTGATAACAGTAGCATTTCAGCGAGTGTTGGAAAATCGGCCTGTACTAACACGATAGAGCGTGAATAAAGCTAATTAAACGTTGTAAAAAAAAAGATTAGTTTTGCATCGGGATCTCATTAAATGTATCCTTAATACTATCGTCTGTCTTCGTTTTCGTGAGCGTTACAAAAATACCCTGTATAAAAATAGACTACCTAAACCATACTACCATTTGGGAGCAATAAATTCAAAATGGCACAGTGTTTCTAGTGTAATGGTCGTAACTCGTAATGATGATAAGGCCGCAAAAATTAATTGCAAAGGCTGCAAAAAAGAGTAATATGTAATAAATGCAGTGGATTAACTGCAACAGAAATACGTGTTGTTGCACTTCAATCACCCAAATTGTCATACCTGCGTGATGAATGCGAGGAGGGGCTAAGGCAGATTCCAGATGCTTCAAAAATCATATAAACGTAGTGAATTTGGACACAATGATAAATGAAATTCAGGAAAGAAAAAATCGTAGTCGTAATCTTATTGTGTTTGGAATACCTGGATCTACAGCAAATTCACCAGAAGACAGAAAAAGTCATGATAAAGACCAGGTTTCTAAAATTATTACGTCACTGGCAACTTCCGAACCGGAAATCCCCACTGTTTTCCGTTTGGGTAAATCTGTATCCGAAACTGAAAAGCCGCGTCAATAACAATGTGCTAATAAACAAAACGCTATAAGTGTTCTTAAAAATAAAGGTAAGCTGCCAAACTCTGTTAAGGTTAAGGCTGATATGACACCATATCAAAGAGGTCAACTTAGGAGACTTCGTGAAGAACTAGCGGTTAGAACAGAAAAAGGTGAGCAAAATCTTACGATCAAACATATCAATAACAAACCAAAGCTTATAATAACTACAAAAAACTAGCACCTCATAATGTTACAGAACTCCACATACTATACACGAATTTGGCTTCCATTATGGCGAAATTTGAGTTATTTCTTTTTGAAGTTAATACACATAAACCTGCTTTTATTTTGATATCATAAACAAATTTACATTCTGAAATTGATGACAGTCTTATAAATATAAATGAATATACGCTCTTTCAGTTGGACAGAAGAGAAAAAAAGGAGGAGGAGTAGCAATGTATGTTCCACATGACCTTAACAATGTACCTGTTACATCAAAAGTGAATAAAATATATTATAATTCTTTGGTTGAGGCATTGTGGCAGATATATGCTATGTTTATTTAGATTTAATTTTAGCTGGTGTGTATCGTCCTCCCTCAAATGTTTTAACAAGTGCTGATGAAATATTATTTAACACCATAGAAAGGGTAGCTTCAAAGCAAAAAGTAATTATTGCAGGTGATTTCAACTTACCAAATATAAAATGGCCTCTCGATAATATAATCGGGCATGACAAGCTATGCGAAAGCTTTGTAGCAATGTATTCAAACAGTAATCTCAATCAGCTTGTAACACAAATCACAAGGAAACGTAATAATGAAGAATCCCTATTAGACCTTATACTGTATAATGATGAAACTTTAATAGCTGATGTTTAAGTATCTTCCGCCCATTGGAAAGAGTGATCATAGTGGTCATAGTGGCTTCTATTCAGATAATTAATACCGATAATAAAGTGCCGATAAAAAGTTTTTTGATTTTTATAAAGCTGGCTATAGCAAAATTAATAAAGATTTAGCAGAAAACTTGAACACAATTGAAAACCAAGTAAATGAAATGTGGCTATCACTTAAAAATCAAATACATATATCCATTAAAAATTCTGTAAAAATCACAGAAAATAAATAAATCTAATAAGAAACCATGGATAAATAAGGAAATTTTGAATTTAACAAAATTGAAAAAATAATTATGGAATGTATATATAATATTATTGAAACAGGAAGACTCGTACCGAAAATTTAGAAATATTAATTATAAAATTATTAAATTGTCAAAATATAGAAGAGCTCATTTTGAATCAAATGTTATAGGTTCAGGACTAAAAGATTTCTATGGATACATTAGAAGACAACTGAATTCTAAAGTCACTATTCCTAACATTCTTAAAAACGAGTCACAAGAACTTGTAGATGAACCACAAAAAATCGCGAAGCTGTTTGCAGATCAGTTCGTTAACAGCTACGTAAGAGAACCAGATGGACCAATTCCCTCCATAAATATGCCAACGGTAAGAAGCTCAATTGATGACGTAAAATTTGCAGCGGAGATCGTTCGAAAGACCTTGTTACCATTTGATGATGCTACTGCTACTGGTCCTTATGGAATACCATCCATATTACTAAAGCGATGCTCATCATTGCTCGCTGAACATATATCAAACATTATGAACAAATCCATGGATGATTGAAGCTTACCCGCTGATTGGAAGAAAGCTACAGTCGTACCTATTTATAAAAAAGCTGAGACCTAGTAATTACAGGCCAATAAGTTTGATAAGTATCCTGTGTAAAGCCATGGTCAAGATCATAACTGAAAAATTAAGAGAATTTCTATTAAAAGAACAACTGAATTTAGATGAACAGCACGGGTTTGTACCAAGGTGATCAATCATTACAAATATGTTACAATGTGTTAATGAATGGGTCACAAACCATGACAATGGGTTACCCACAGATTGTGATATATCTTTCTTATGAGAAAACTTTTGACCGTGTACCATTAAGGCGACTTATATGCAAATTAGAACACTTCGGTATACGCGGGAAATTGTTGGCCTGGATCAGTGATTTTCTGTCAGACAGAACATTCTGCGTAATAGTTGGAAGTATAATGTCTAAACCCAGAGAAGTACTTAGCGGAGTTCCGCAGGGATCTGTTCTTGGACCATTGATATTTATCCTATATTTATCGGATTTGAAGAGCACGTTACAGCTCCCGTTCTCATTATTCGCCGACGACACAAAATTTTTCGGAAACCCTATTACGCAATATCAAGTTATACAACAGGATCTAAATGCCATCTGCGATTGGAATAATAATTACCCCTAACACTGAACGCAGACAAGTGTACGATTCCACATGTAGGGAAAAATAATCCACGAAATATATATTATCAAGGTGATCACCCATTGTCTTCCGTAGAATCACAAAAAGACCATGGCATTACAATAATCAGTGACCTCAAATGGGAAGCTTATATCCTTAACATAGTAAAAAAGGCAAATTCCATGATGTATATGATTCGGAAAAAGCTTTATGTGTCTTACTCTTAAAACATTTAACAAGATCTACCAAACGTACTTAAGATTTCTTTTGGAGTTTGCAAATTTGGTATGGAACCCGTACTTTCGTAAAGATATAATACTACTAGAAAATGTTCAAAGGAAGGCCACAAAAATGGTAAAACAACTGCGAAACATGACATATGAGCAGCGAATGAAAAAGCTTAACCTCACAACACTAGAGTGCCGTAGAAAGAGAGGTAGTCCGATTGAAACATACAAAATACTAACAGGATATTACAATATTCCTACTCTGCAAAATTTGTACTTACTAAATAGCAACAAGCGTCTGAGAGGACATCAACTTAATCTTTGCCATAGGGCTGCCAAGTGGAATCCTATGAAGAATTTTAGTACAAATCGTGATGTCACCAACTGGAATAAGCTACCGCAGAATGTGTTTGATGCTCCTACATTGAATGCCTTCAAGAATAGAGTGGATAAAATCTCCAAACGTCAGCACACACATCGGCTTTTTAGCTGCTAGTGTGTTTCTGTATAAATAATAAAATAATAATAATATATCTATACGAAGATGTTGCGTTGGGTGTTATAAACAACTTATTGATATTGGAAGTCTTCCAAAAACTGCAAGAACAAAAGCCAAAAGAGTGATAACGCACTGTAATAAAATGTAGAAAAACTAATTGTCTCCAATGTTATTCTGAAGTTCCATTGAACATATAAAGCAATTTTCATATTTTTTTATTAGTGCTCTGTTGACAAGTCCTGACAAATAGAGCAAACTGACTCAGAAGTCCATGAAGTTAGAGCTCAAAGAAGGAGACAGGGCGCGTGTACCGTTTACGGTACACGGACTTGACGACTCCGTGCAGCGTGTACTGTATTCGGTGCACTGGACAGCTAACGTGTTAAATGCTTGTTTATTTTTATAACTGATGTGAAAAACATACTTATAGTTAATAGAGGCTACTGCAGCTTATGAGTTATGACTTATGACTTCACTGATTTTATTTATTGTTATTATTTGATTGTTTGATAATTGAATACTCAGAGTTTTATAGTATCTTCGTAATAACAATTCAAAACAATAAAAAAACCATAGTTGCCCACCCACCTGCCAAAGCAGGTTACTATGGCTTATGAGGTGATCTATGGGGGAGTTCAGCAGAGTACTTTTGATAGGCAGTGAAGAATTAATGAATCTTGTGAGAGTAGCGCAGAAAACGGATAATACTCTCGTAATCGATTTATTGATAGTTGTGGTGGAATAAGAAAAGAAGAGGAAAAGATGAAGAGGCCATGCCGTAGTCTTTATACTATCATAACAGTGCTCTCTTTGTGTACGTTCTGTGAGCAGTCCACATACGTAGATTTGCGATTTTCTTAACGCAAGACACACCAGAAAATGATCACCCCGTTGTTCAGTACATGGCTTTCTTCCAGAATCAGGGTTTCTCATGATGGAACCTATTCCAATAGACTGTCGAATGACTCACATTTAGCCTCTGAGCCACGAAGCACTGGCAGCAACCCTCGTCAAGCAGCGCAATAATTTTGCTGGCTTTTGTCATTTTATCTACCATTTTGGAGATCGCTAAACAACAATAACAATACTTTAAAATGTCAAGGAAAGGAGATAATTCAATAAAAATGCACTAAAAGTTATTTAGTCGATATTCACTTTCGGGAGTTGGCGCCACGAAATGTAGTAAAAAGTTGTTGTCGTTATAAACCAGCCTCCGACAAAAATTTGAATTTGGAATGTAGGTACTATTTTGAAATTGTACAGCACTTTTATAACCGACTAGTAACGTGTTCAAATTATTAAAACCTTTTTCGTATTGTTTGTTTTTCAGGCAAAAAATTCTGATTCGACTGTTTTTTTTTTGCAAATGAGTATATGAAATTGAATATGTCTTTATTTGTCCTTATCTGTTCCTGTACCATTTATCAGATTACGATGAAACTTTGGTAAGTTTACTGTGCTTTCGCGAATGTTTCTGACAAAAAATAGCGTTACAACACGTGTCGGGTACAGCAGCAGCACACTCACAGAATACCAGCGTAAAATAGCAGCTCAATGCTGCTGTGTTTCGTATGGTGAGTGTAGAGAACCGGAGACCCTTCATACCAGAAACGAAGCATTCCATGTTAGTCCTCACAGGTGACAACGCATCTACATTTTGATTCTTAATCAATAGTCTATGGCTCTATGGGCCACAGCATCCACTTACAATCAGGTGAACTGTGTGATCGTTTGTCACTTTTATTCTATAAAAATAGTAACTTGAGATGGTTTAGGTAAAATTAATTAATAGGCATATTTTTCTTCTATACGAAAAGTCGAGGCCGAGGCTGTAAACGTCATAATCTTTTGTTATCGAAGAGAAACCGTGTCAAGTAGCTTTATTCACTAGAAAATATCCGCTAAGAGTGTTGAAGCCGTGAATGGACCGTTAGTCAAAATTTGCATATATGTATAATATGGTTAGAATGTTTATGTACTATAATATATTATTTTAATAATATATAAGAGGAAAGAGTGACAAAGAAAATTTATGTTTCAGAAGTGAATGGCAGAGTCGGAAAGGGACGTCCTAGGCGAAAATTTATCGAACAAATTGGCGATTTATTGAAAACGGGCTAAATTAGGAGTACCCTTAACCGACGAGCATGTATGCGTAGGTGTATGGATGTGAAGGAGGCGAGAGAGGTGTGTCAGGATCGTGCCAAATAGAAGTCTGTAGTCTGCCTACCCCTCTGGGTGACAGGCGTGAGTGTTTATGATATGATATTATATTGCTATTCCATGTACCATGCACATCTGTGACCCCGAACCCAAACAGATATTATTTATAGAATAAGAGTGACAAACGAACACACAGTCCACCTGGTGGTCAGTGGATGCTGTGGCGCTGTGGCGTATATATATATATATATATATATATATATATATATATATATATATATATATATATATATATATATATATCCTTGTTTAAGAATATATATATAAATATATAAATATATATATATATATATATATATATATATATATATATATATATCCTTGTTTAAGAATTATACTGAGGACTAAGATGGAAATCCTCATTTACAGTGAAAAGGGTCTCCGGTTCTCTACACTCATCATACGAAACACAGCAGCATTAAGCTGCTATTTTACGCTGGTATTATGTGAGAGCGTGGTCCTTTTTTTTAGGATATGTTGACAAACGAGCACACAGTCCACCTGATGGTAAGTAGTTACTGCGGCCCATAGACATCTACATCTATCCTCGATTACGAATCAAAACAGTGTGAGTTCTTCTTTTTCTTCTTCAGTCCGTGAGTTCTTTGCTTGACATCATGGCTTGGCATCTCACGTTGTATGGAGGATTCTTGGCAGACGGATTGACGTCCGTATCCGTAGTACCTACCAGACTCGAGCATTTTTAACTCTGTCAAACTAGACAGACTCCTGGGCACTACAGTAAAATAGGATAGACTCATTTTTATTCAATTTACACTTGACAGCAATAAAATCGCACACCCCTTGTAATTTAGTATATTACTGATTTTTTTGAATCTAAAGATATTGAGTACAAATTATTGGACAGAATGAAAGCATACAAGCTTAGCTTTACAAAGACACAAAATTAAAATCATTGACCTTCACGTAACTTAAAAAAACCAACCGCACACCAAATTCCCCGGATTCGCTCGTTTGCGTTGTCACTTCTAGCACTATTACCCGCAGGTATAAAAAAGTAGTTTTTTTTGGATTTTTAATAAGTTTTATACCGAAGGTCAAAGTGATAACATCTCTATTGGAAGCAGACGGATTTACTTTACAACAAAATAGAAGCGAAAATAGAGATTTACGAAATGTCAACATTTAATTGTAAAACTACTCTCCGCTCTTTCTTGCTAAGTCATATGATGATACGGAGTAGACATGTTTGTGTTAATCATGCATGATTCGTTCGTTTGAGCGGGTACACTTAAAAGTGTTGATGGTTCATTCATTTGTTTTTGAATGTACTGCTACAACCAATCAGAAACAATTGACCCTTTTAACATTTTTTGTATGAATTGTGAATGAGCCGAAAACCAACCGAATCTCGAATGATCTGAATTAACGGGCGAATCGAATAAACAACGCAGACTTCAGAGTATCAGGAGTATTTATTATTTAAGGGCTTTTTATTATAATATTGTTACCTACATTAAAAAAAATATTTTACATTTATTATATTTATTTGTTACATCTATGAGTTAAAAATATCGTTTCGTGAAGTTTACTAATAATAACACTTCAAAATATTTCATGGCAAATGTGATTTTCACCCACCCACATTTTGTAGCTAATAAAATGTTACAATCCCTATTTTTAATCATGTAAAGTAAGACGAAATTGTGTACATAGGCTGCACTAAAAGTATCGGGAATGGAATATTTCCACTGTTCCTGTCGTATTAAAATCTTTTTAATTGAAAATTCCTTGTTTTTAAAAATCGAATACCATTTATTTATTTAAAAAAAGATTCTCGGTCTTGTCACAAGGTTTTGTCAAACTTGTTTAGTCGTTGAGAAAATGGAATTGACTCGAGAAAATTCAAGAGCGATGATTTATTATGACTTTCGAAGTGGTTTAACACAAAAACAGTGTGTTGACCGAATGATTTCTGCATTTGGTGATGAAGCCCCATCGAAAACCACAATTTATCGCTGGTTTGCTGAATTTCAGCGTGGACGCGTCAAGCTCAGTGATGATCGCCGTCAAGGTCGTCTAAAAACTGCAGTAACCCAAGAAAACGTTGATGCTGTGCGTAAGCTGATTGAGGAAGATCGACATGTAACATACCGCGAAATTCAGGCAACTTTAGACATTGGCATGAGTCAAATACAAATAATCTTGCGTGAACAATTAGGTGTAAAAAAGTTGTTTTCCCGATGGATACCGCATTCGCTCTGTGAAGAGCAAAAAGCGGCTCGCGTTACTTGGTGCGTCAGAACTCTCGAAAGATTCCTCGCAGGATCCTCAAATTCTGTATACGACATTGTATCTGGTGACGAATCCTGAATATACGCATACGAACCCGAAACAAAAAACCAGTCACGAGTTTGGGTGTTCGAAAATGAGTTAAAGCCAACAAAAATTGTTCGTTCACGGAGTGTTGCAAAAAAAAATGGTGGCCACGTTTGTCTCCAAAACCGGCCATGTTACGACTATTCCTCTTGAGAGACAAAGAACGGTTAATGCAGAATGGTATGCTAGCATTTGTTTGCCACAGGTAGTTTCTGAACTCCGTAAAGAGAACTGCAACAGTAGTTACGTTGTACCAGTTCTGGCGCACTGAGTCAGAAGTGGTACAAGTACGACGTTCGTCGACTCACGATCCTAAAAAAAAAAAAAAAGTTTTGGCATGCTCTGATCACAAATCTGCGGTCCATTTTTGCGTAGAATGCACGGTTCCGGAGATGTGCAGATCAATTAACTCTTATCTAATTAATATCCGGTGTAGGCCTCAACCGTCATTAGCGCTCCATTGTCGTTATCTACTTATCTATTGTTCGTTCAATACCGTCATTATCTATTCTTCCTCAGCGTGGTGCGTTCCTATCTACAACGGTAATCTTAATCATCAATAAAATGCATTACCTAATTTTGTTACAATTTTTATTTACGAAATACATAATCTTATTACTTATTATCTATAAAATAGGAGCGAAACATCTCACCCACTAAAATATCGTTGTACAATGTGTTCCCTGTAAATATACTCGTAAAACTATGCATTGAACATCCCTGAAACTTATATAGCAAATACATTAAGCAATATTCGCCACAAACTGAAGTCCACTCATTCTGAATCCTATCAACATTCCAGTTCCATCTTTTACAATTTCTTTTAAAAAACTCTAGATGATATCGTACAGGTGCCCGTCCAAATGAATCAAAATATTGACCGACGTCATTCGTATCGATATATAAAGCTACCCAATGTGACCCTGGTTTATCATCTGTATCCAAATTGCATATTACCTAGTCAGGTCATAAATTCTATCACATGTTTAATATAAAGTAATTGAAACAAGTTTATTCATTATGTAACCATTTATACACCAAAATGAACTTAACAAAACATAGATTCTTATGACACTATAGTTTATTCAAAACGACCTCCGTAATTTTGAATACAGGCCTTCAATCTGCGCAGCCAGTCGTCTATCTCACCACGAACGAGGTCCATGTCATATCGGCGGCTGCCTTAATTAAAGATGTCTTGAGTGACTCGAAATTGGGATGAGGCTTTGAGCACGCCTTTTCCTCCAAGCGTTACCATATCTTGTAATCTAACGGATTCAAATCTGGACTGGTCTTTGTGTCGGATGAAGTCGATTTCACGCGCCGCCAGCCAGTCTTTTTTTTTTGTTTTTAAAGAACGTTCCCTCCACACTAGGTTTTTCTCCTGTATCGTGGGGGGCAGTTTACAAACACAAATTTCACAAGGACAAACATCCAAACTCGGAACAATTACTTGTAGGTCGTACAAATACTTGTTCCGTGCGGGATTCGAACCCGCAACCCCCAAGCGCAGCCACTCATTGCTAAGCCACTACGCCACGGAGCTGTCAAAAGTCTTGTGTGCTCTTCGCTCTATGAGCTGACGCCGAATCTTGTTGGAATACCCAGTGCCTGTAATAACAGGAACATGGTATGAGAAACAGGTTACACAAGGTTCGTCAGGACTGTATTTTGATACACAACTGCATTCGTTTTTAACCTTTCTCACAAAAATGTACCTCTGTTAAGCCCCAATAAGAAACTCCCAACCATACCATGAGCGAGGATGGAAAATGACCCCGTTGGACACGCGGAATACGGTTGCTCGCTTCTTCACTACTGTGTTCATACACCTTATCATTTTGTTTGTTGTAGCTCTCTTCTACGGTAAAAAATTTTTCATCCGAAAAAAGAATTTCCCGATATTTTTTTCCCGCGTACCGCTTCAACAAAGCGCGGCATCTCTTCAGTCTCAGATCCATTAGACGAGCATTCAAACGATGTCCTGTTTTTCTTCGATATGCCCGAAGCCCTAAGTCTTCATTTAACGCCGTGGTTCTGCTTAACCCCATCTGAAGGGCCAACAGTTTCTGCTTACGTTTGGGATTTCTTTGAATTCGCACCTTTACAGCTTTTATCACTGCTGGAGTCCTAACAAATCGAGGGCGACCACTTCTTGACCTGTCATCTACACTAGAGTCTTCATTGTATCGTTTGATGGTACGATAAACGAATCTTTTGGTTATATTCAAATTTTCAGTATATCAAAAAATTTAATTGGCGCGTAATCGCAACTGCAACACGGTCTTTTTTAAGCGCCCACTCCATATGTAAAAATGAGTAAAATTCTAAAAAGTATACAGTTTTATTTTCATGAACAATTCGAATTCAATAAACTTTTTTGTGGCCAGCATTCTAAAAGAAAAGTTTTTACTGTGTGACAACACTTATGACCTGACTAGGTATATACGTTGGTACGTGGGTGTACATGGGCAGTCAGTGAGTAGCACATTATTTTCTAGACTGGGGTGAATCTTTTTCAGATGTTGTTGTACATCTAGTGTATCCATGATATTACTGCTATTAGTAGATTACTACAGTACAATCTACTCAATGACTAACATAGGAATGATCAATTATGTGATTTCTAAATATTAAATTGCATTTTTTCTGTTATACGAGTCATCAATACACTGAATAAGACGCAACACGAAGAATGTGAGATAAGGTTGTTGATGCATAAAGTTGTTATCAATTCTACTGTAGAAATTCTTTAGATTAGAATTATTACTTACTGGTACTATATAAGACCAAGCAACTGCAGTCATGGAGTTAGTGTATGGTCGTTTGACCGCAGTGTATCTATCAATAATACATTTGTGTTACTTCAACGCATCAAAGGCCATAGATGTAAGTGTTTAATCTATTGACAAACTTACTTTTCTTTCTGTTATTTTTTTACGTGTGTATGATTTTGAACGACAGGCCTGTTGGTCTAGTGGTTAGTGACCCTGACTGTTATGCCGGAGATCGTGGGTTCGATTCCCACCCAGGACAAATGTTTGTGTGATGAGCACGATCATTTGTTCTGTGTCTGAGTGTAATTTATCTATAATATTTATGTATTTAGAAATATATAAGTATGTTTATCAGTTGTCTAGTACCCATAACACAAGCTCTGCTTAGCTTGGGACTAGATGGCGTTGTGTGATAGTTGTGGAATATTATTATTATTATTTAGTGTTAACAAATTATATTTAAATATTTTGTGTGTGTATATGATTAAGCCGTGGTAGCTCAGATGGTTAGCGCAAGCTGTAAATTTTACAGTACGTAACGCGGGTTCGATCCCCGCCAACACCAATTAAATTGTTAATTGCAATTTTAAGTGTTTATTCTATTGACACACTTACTTTTCTTTCTGTTATTTTCTTACGTGTGTATGATTTAGTGTTAACAAATTATATTTAAATATTGTGTGTGTGTGTATATGATTAAGCCGTGGTAGCTCAGATGGTTAGCGCAAGATGTAAATTTTACAGTACGTAACGCGGGTTCGATCCCCGCCGACACCACTTAAATTGTTAATTGCAATTTTAAGTGCTGATTTACCACGTGCTCGGCGGTGAAGGAAAACATCGTGAGGAAACCTGCATGTCTGAGAAAATTTCGAAGGCATGTGAAGTTCGCCAACACGCATTGAGACCGCGCCGCGGACATTTCCTAGCCATAAATACAAAGACAATAGCAGAAAGTAAAAAGTTAAAAAATACTTTTTTAACAATGACAGTCATTAGTTGATCATTAGTGAATGTGATTCTGTTTTCTTAAATTACAGGAAGAAAAGAGCAGAAGGAAGAAATGGGACGATGGGAAGTAATGAAGAATGAATTGTTATGTGAAGTTTGTTGGAACAAACATATTTTAGTCACGTGTAAATACTTTTAACATTTGGGTTCAAAATGACACAAAATCTAAAAAATATTAGATACATCATCGACATGGACGGATTTTACATTACATATCCTCATAAACATTTTCAATGTAGAGAAATGGCTATTCTAGACGTAAAACTATCTAATAAAAATGATTCGTTTATCGATCATTATTTGTTTCGGCCAAGTTGTCCTTTCAATTATTTGTCGCAAAAAGACAAAAAAACTGTTCGTTATTGTGAAATACACGTGCACGGCATTCCATATTTTGTTGTGACCGAAGAATTAAAATGTGCCTACAAACAAGAGAACATCATTCCCATATTAAATTGGTATATTAGAAATTTGTGCAAAGACGAAGTGATCGCATACAAAGGTGGTTCAACAGAAAAACAATTTTTAAAAATGTTGACGACGAATGATAGAATTTTTAATATTGAAGAATACAAATGTCCAAAATACAATGATTTGGTAAATGTCATAAATTTAAACAAACGTTATGTGTGTAATAATCATGTATTTGCAAAAAATAATCACAAAATTTTACATTGTTCTTGTGACGAAGTGTGGGTTTTTTACAAGTGGTTATTGCTTGAAAATAAAATTTTAAATTAATCATAAATTTTGTTTGATTTCCCAAAAACATTAGTTATAGTATACTATATAATACAAAATTGGTTCAACAGAAAAACAATTTTTAAAAATGTTGACGACGAATGATAGAATTTTTAATATTGAAGAATACAAATGTCCAAAATACAATGATTTGGTAAATGTCATAAATTTAAACAAACGTTATGTGTGTAATAATCATATATTTGCAAAAAATAATCACAAAATTTTACATTGTTCTTGTGACGAAGTGTGGGTTTTTTACAAGTGGTTATTGCTTGAAAATAAAATTTTAAATTAATCATAAATTTTGTTTGATTTCCCAAAAACATTAGTTATAGTATACTATATAATACAAAATTGGTTCAACAGAAAAACAATTTTTAAAAATGTTGACGACGAATGATAGAATTTTTAATATTGAAGAATACAAATGTCCAAAATACAATGATTTGGTAAATGTCATAAATTTAAACAAACGTTATGTGTGTAATAATCATATATTTGCAAAAAATAATCACAAAATTTTACACTGTTCTTGTGACGAAGTGTGGGTTTTTTACGAGTGGTTATTGCTTGAAAATAAAATTTTAAATTAATCATAAATTTTGTTTGATTTCCCAAAAACATTAGTTATAGTATACTATATAATACAAAATTGGTTCAACAGAAAAACAATTTTTAAAAATGTTGACGACGAATGATAGAATTTTTAATATTGAAGAATACAAATGTCCAAAATACAATGATTTGGTAAATGTCATAAATTTAAACAAACGTTATGTGTGTAATAATCATATATTTGCAAAAAATAATCACAAAATTTTACATTGTTCTTGTGACGAAGTGTGGGTTTTTTACAAGTGGTTATTGCTTGAAAATAAAATTTTAAATTAATCATAAATTTTGTTTGATTTCCCAAAAACATTAGTTATAGTATACTATATAATACAAAATTGGTTCAACAGAAAAACAATTTTTAAAAATGTTGACGACGAATGATAGAATTTTTAATATTGAAGAATACAAATGTCCAAAATACAATGATTTGGTAAATGTCATAAATTTAAACAAACGTTATGTGTGTAATAATCATATATTTGCAAAAAATATTCACAAAATTTTACATTGTTCTTGTGACGAAGTGTGGGTTTTTTACAAGTGGTTATTGCTTGAAAATAAAATTTTAAATTAATTTATTTATATATTATTATATAATAATTTATTTATATATAATTACACACATAACGTTTGTTTAAATTTATGACATTTACCAAATCATTGTATTTTGGACATTTGTATTCTTCAATATTAAAAATTCTATCATTCGTCGTCAACATTTTTAAAAATTGTTTTTCTGTTGAACCAATTTTGTATTATATAGTATACTATAACTAATGTTTTTGGGAAATCAAACAAAATTTATGATTAATTTAAAATTTTATTTTCAAGCAATAACCACTTGTAAAAAACCCACACTTCGTCACAAGAACAATGTAAAATTTTGTGATTATTTTTTGCAAATATATGATTATTACACACATAACGTTTGTTTAAATTTATGACATTTACCAAATCATTGTATTTTGGACATTTGTATTCTTCAATATTAAAAATTCTATCATTCGTCGTCAACATTTTTAAAAATTGTTTTTCTGTTGAACCAATTTTGTATTATATAGTATACTATAACTAATGTTTTTGGGAAATCAAACAAAATTTATGATTAATTTAAAATTTTATTTTCAAGCAATAACCACTTGTAAAAAACCCACACTTCGTCACAAGAACAATGTAAAATTTTGTGATTATTTTTTGCAAATATATGATTATTACACACATAACGTTTGTTTAAATTTATGACATTTACCAAATCATTGTATTTTGGACATTTGTATTCTTCAATATTAAAAATTCTATCATTCGTCGTCAACATTTTTAAAAATTGTTTTTCTGTTGAACCAATTTTGTATTATATAGTATACTATAACTAATGTTTTTGGGAAATCAAACAAAATTTATGATTAATTTAAAATTTTATTTTCAAGCAATAACCACTTGTAAAAAACCCACACTTCGTCACAAGAACAATGTAAAATTTTGTGATTATTTTTTGCAAATACATGATTATTACACACATAACGTTTGTTTAAATTTATGACATTTACCAAATCATTGTATTTTGGACATTTGTGTTCTTCAATATTAAAAATTCTATCATTCGTCGTCAACATTTTTAAAAATTGTTTTTCTGTTGAACCACCTTTGTATGCGATCACTTCGTCTTTGCACAAATTTCTAATATACCAATTTAATATGGGAATGATGTTCTCTTGTTTGTAGGCACATTTTAATTCTTCGGTCACATCAAAATATGGAATGCCGTGCACGTGTATTTCACAATAACGAACAGTTTTTTTGTCTTTTTGCGACAAATAATTGAAAGGACAACTTGGCCGAAACAAATAATGATCGATAAACGAATCATTTTTATTAGATAGTTTTACGTCTAGAATAGCCATTTCTCTACATTGAAAATGTTTATGAGGATATGTAATGTAAAATCCGTCCATGTCGATGATGTATCTAATATTTTTTAGATTTTGTGTCATTTTGAACCCAAATGTTAAAAGTATTTACACGTGACTAAAATATGTTTGTTCCAACAAACTTCACATAACAATTCATTCTTCATTACTTCCCATCGTCCCATTTCTTCCTTCTGCTCTTTTCTTCCTGTAATTTAAGAAAACAGAATCACATTCACTAATGATCAACTAATGACTGTCATTGTTAAAAAAGTATTTTTTAACTTTTTACTTTCTGCTATTGTCTTTGTATTTATGGCTAGGAAATGTCCGCGGCGCGGTCTCAATGCGTGTTGGCGAACTTCACATGCCTTCGAAATTTTCTCAGACATGCAGGTTTCCTCACGATGTTTTCCTTCACCGCCGAGCACGTGGTAAATCAGCACTTAAAATTGCAATTAACAATTTAAGTGGTGTCGGCGGGGATCGAACCCGCGTTACGTACTGTAAAATTTACATCTTGCGCTAACCATCTAAGCTACCACAGCTTAATCATATACACACACACAATATTTAAATATAATTTGTTAACACTAAATCATACACACGTAAGAAAATAACAGAAAGAAAAGTAAGTGTGTCAATAGAATAAACACTTAAAATTGCAATTAACAATTTAATTGGTGTTGGCGGGGATCGAACCCGCGTTACGTACTGTAAAATTTACAGCTTGCGCTAACCATCTGAGCTACCACGGCTTAATCATATACACACACAAAATATTTAAATATAATTTGTTAACACTAAATAATAATAATAATAATAATATTCCACAACTATCACACAACGCCATCTAGTCCCAAGCTAAGCAGAGCTTGTGTTATGGGTACTAGACAACTGATAAACATACTTATATATTTCTAAATACATAAATATTATAGATAAATTACACTCAGACACAGAACAAATGATCGTGCTCATCACACAAACATTTGTCCTGGGTGGGAATCGAACCCACGATCTCCGGCATAACAGTCAGGGTCACTAACCACTAGACCAACAGGCCTGTCGTTCAAAATCATACACACGTAAAAAAATAACAGAAAGAAAAGTAAGTTTGTCAATAGATTAAACACTTACATCTATGGCCTTTGATGCGTTGAAGTAACACAAATGTATTATTGATAGATACACTGCGGTCAAACGACCATACACTAACTCCATGACTGCAGTTGCTTGGTCTTATATAGTACCAGTAAGTAATAATTCTAATCTAAAGAATTTCTACAGTAGAATTGATAACAACTTTATGCGTCAACAACCTTATCTCACATTCTTCGTGTTGCGTCTTATTCAGTGTATTGATGACTCGTATAACAGAAAAAATGCAATTTAATATTTAGAAATCACATAATTGATCATTCCTATGTTGGTCATTGAGTAGATTGTACTGTAGTAATCTACTAATAGCAGTAATATCATGGATACACTAGATGTACAACAACATCTGAAAAAGATTCACCCCAGTCTAGAAAATAATGTGCTACTCACTGACTGCCCATGTACACCCACGTACCAACGTATATACCTAGTCAGGTCATAAGTATTGTCACACAGTAAAAACTTTTCTTTTAGAATGCTGGCCACAAAAAAGTTTATTGAATTCGAATTGTTCATGAAAATAAAACTGTATACTTTTTAGAATTTTACTCATTTTTACATATGGAGTGGGCGCTTAAAAAAGACCGTGTTGCAGTTGCGATTACGCGCCAATTAAATTTTTTGATATACTGAAAATTTGAATATAACCAAAAGATTCGTTTATCGTACCATCAAACGATACAATGAAGACTCTAGTGTAGATGACAGGTCAAGAAGTGGTCGCCCTCGATTTGTTAGGACTCCAGCAGTGATAAAAGCTGTAAAGGTGCGAATTCAAAGAAATCCCAAACGTAAGCAGAAACTGTTGGCCCTTCAGATGGGGTTAAGCAGAACCACGGCGTTAAATGAAGACTTAGGGCTTCGGGCATATCGAAGAAAAACAGGACATCGTTTGAATGCTCGTCTAATGGATCTGAGACTGAAGAGATGCCGCGCTTTGTTGAAGCGGTACGCGGGAAAAAAATATCGGGAAATTCTTTTTTCGGATGAAAATTTTTTTACCGTAGAAGAGAGCTACAACAAACAAAATGATAAGGTTTACGCACACAGTAGTGAAGAAGCGAGCAACCGTATTCCGCGTGTCCAACGGGGTCATTTTCCATCCTCGCTCATGGTGTGGTTGGGAGTTTCTTATTGGGGCTTAACAGAGGTACATTTTTGTGAGAAAGGTTAAAAACGAATGCAGTTGTGTATCAAAATACAGTCCTGACGAACCTTGTGTAACCTGTTTCTCATACCATGTTCCTGTTATTACAGGCACTGGGTATTCCAACAAGATTCGGCGTCAGCTCATAGAGCGAAGAGCACACAAGACTTTTGACAGCTCCGTGGCGTAGTGGCTTAGCAATGAGTGGCTGCGCTTGGGGGTTGCGGGTTCGAATCCCGCACGGAACAAGTATTTGTACGACCTACAAGTAATTGTTCCGAGTTTGGATGTTTGTCCTTGTGAAATTTGTGTTTGTAAACTGCCCCCACGATACAGGAGAAAAACCTAGTGTGGAGGGAACGTTCTTTAAAAACAAAAAAAAAAGACTGGCTGGCGGCGCGTGAAATCGACTTCATCCGACACAAAGACCAGTCCAGATTTGAATCCGTTAGATTACAAGATATGGTAACGCTTGGAGGAAAAGGCGTGCTCAAAGCCTCATCCCAATTTCGAGTCACTCAAGACATCTTTAATTAAGGCAGCCGCCGATATGACATGGACCTCGTTCGTGGTGAGATAGACGACTGGCTGCGCAGATTGAAGGCCTGTATTCAAAATTACGGAGGTCGTTTTGAATAAACTATAGTGTCATAAGAATCTATGTTTTGTTAAGTTCATTTTGGTGTATAAATGGTTACATAATGAATAAACTTGTTTCAATTATTTTATATTAAACATGTGATAGAATTTATGACCTGACTAGGTAATATGCAATTTGGATACAGATGATAAACCAGGGTCACATTGGGTAGCTTTATATATCGATACGAATGACGTCGGTCAATATTTTGATTCATTTGGACGGGCACCTGTACGATATCATCTAGAGTTTTTTAAAAGAAATTGTAAAAGATGGAACTGGAATGTTGATAGGATTCAGAATGAGTGGACTTCAGTTTGTGGCGAATATTGCTTAATGTATTTGCTATATAAGTTTCAGGGATGTTCAATGCATAGTTTTACGAGTATATTTACAGGGAACACATTGTACAACGATATTTTAGTGGGTGAGATGTTTCGCTCCTATTTTATAGATAATAAGTAATAAGATTTTGTATTTTATAAATAAAAATTTTAACAAAATTGGGTAATGTGTTTTATTAATGAGTCAGATTAGTGTAGATAGGAACAAAGGAGTATAATACAATAGCATAAGCCGACCCACACGCCGACGAATAATAGATAATGACGGTAGTCAATCAACAATAGATAAGTAGATAAGGACAATGGAGCGCTAATGACGGTTGAGGCTCGAAGCGGATATCAATTAGATAAGAGTTAATTGATCTGCACATCTCCGGAACCGTGCATCCTACGCAAAAATGGACCGCAGATTCGTGATCAGAGCATGCCAAAACTTTTTTTTTTTTTTTTTTTTTTTTTTTTTTTTTTTTTTTTTTTTTAGGATCGTGAATCGACGAACGTCGTACTTGTACAAGTGAGCCAGAACTGGTACATCGTAACTACTTTTTTTGTCTTTTTGCGACAAATAATTGAAAGGACAACTTGGCCGAAACAAATAATGATCGATAAACGAATCATTTTTATTAGATAGTTTTACGTCTAGAATAGCCATTTCTCTACATTGAAAATGTTTATGAGGATATGTAATGTAAAATCCGTCCATGTCGATGATGTATCTAATATTTTTTAGATTTTGTGTCATTTTGAACCCAAATGTTAAAAGTATTTACACGTGACTAAAATATGTTTGTTCCAACAAACTTCACATAACAATTCATTCTTCATTACTTCCCATCGTCCCATTTCTTCCTTCTGCTCTTTTCTTCCTGTAATTTAAGAAAACAGAATCACATTCACTAATGATCAACTAATGACTGTCATTGTTAAAAAAGTATTTTTTAACTTTTTACTTTCTGCTATTGTCTTTGTATTTATGGCTAGGAAATGTCCGCGGCGCGGTCTCAATGCGTGTTGGCGAACTTCACATGCCTTCGAAATTTTCTCAGACATGCAGGTTTCCTCACGATGTTTTCCTTCACCGCCGAGCACGTGGTAAATCAGCACTTAAAATTGCAATTAACAATTTAAGTGGTGTCGGCGGGGATCGAACCCGCGTTACGTACTGTAAAATTTACATCTTGCGCTAACCATCTGAGCTACCACGGCTTAATCATATACACACACACACAATATTTAAATATAATTTGTTAACACTAAATCATACACACGTAAGAAAATAACAGAAAGAAAAGTAAGTGTGTCAATAGAATAAACACTTAAAATTGCAATTAACAATTTAATTGGTGTTGGCGGGGATCGAACCCGCGTTACGTACTGTAAAATTTACAGCTTGCGCTAACCATCTGAGCTACCACGGCTTAATCATATACACACACAAAATATTTAAATATAATTTGTTAACACTAAATAATAATAATAATATTCCACAACTATCACACAACGCCATCTAGTCCCAAGCTAAGCAGAGCTTGTGTTATGGGTACTAGACAACTGATAAACATACTTATATATTTCTAAATACATAAATATTATAGATAAATTACACTCAGACACAGAACAAATGATCGTGCTCATCACACAAACATTTGTCCTGGGTGGGAATCGAACCCACGATCTCCGGCATAACAGTCAGGGTCACTAACCACTAGACCAACAGGCCTGTCGTTCAAAATCATACACACGTAAAAAAATAACAGAAAGAAAAGTAAGTTTGTCAATAGATTAAACACTTACATCTATGGCCTTTGATGCGTTGAAGTAACACAAATGTATTATTGATAGATACACTGCGGTCAAACGACCATACACTAACTCCATGACTGCAGTTGCTTGGTCTTATATAGTACCAGTAAGTAATAATTCTAATCTAAAGAATTTCTACAGTAGAATTGATAACAACTTTATGCGTCAACAACCTTATCTCACATTCTTCGTGTTGCGTCTTATTCAGTGTATTGATGACTCGTATAACAGAAAAAATGCAATTTAATATTTAGAAATCACATAATTGATCATTCCTATGTTAGTCATTGAGTAGATTGTACTGTAGTAATCTACTAATAGCAGTAATATCATGGATACACTAGATGTACAACAACATCTGAAAAAGATTCACCCCAGTCTAGAAAATAATGTGCTACTCACTGACTGCCCATGTACACCCACGTACCAACGTATATACCTAGTCAGGTCATAAGTATTGTCACACAGTAAAAACTTTTCTTTTAGAATGCTGGCCACAAAAAAGTTTATTGAATTCGAATTGTTCATGAAAATAAAACTGTATACTTTTTAGAATTTTACTCATTTTTACATATGGAGTGGGCGCTTAAAAAAGACCGTGTTGCAGTTGCGATTACGCGCCAATTAAATTTTTTGATATACTGAAAATTTGAATATAACCAAAAGATTCGTTTATCGTACCATCAAACGATACAATGAAGACTCTAGTGTAGATGACAGGTCAAGAAGTGGTCGCCCTCGATTTGTTAGGACTCCAGCAGTGATAAAAGCTGTAAAGGTGCGAATTCAAAGAAATCCCAAACGTAAGCAGAAACTGTTGGCCCTTCAGATGGGGTTAAGCAGAACCACGGCGTTAAATGAAGACTTAGGGCTTCGGGCATATCGAAGAAAAACAGGACATCGTTTGAATGCTCGTCTAATGGATCTGAGACTGAAGAGATGCCGCGCTTTGTTGAAGCGGTACGCGGGAAAAAAATATCGGGAAATTCTTTTTTCGGATGAAAAATTTTTTACCGTAGAAGAGAGCTACAACAAACAAAATGATAAGGTGTACGCACACAGTAGTGAAGAAGCGAGCAACCGTATTCCGCGTGTCCAATGGGGTCATTTTCCATCCTCGCTCATGGTGTGGTTGGGAGTTTCTTATTGGGGCTTAACAGAGGTACATTTTTGTGAGAAAGGTTAAAAACGAATGCAGTTGTGTATCAAAATACAGTCCTGACGAACCTTGTGTAACCTGTTTCTCATACCATGTTCCTGTTATTACAGGCACTGGGTATTCCAACAAGATTCGGCGTCAGCTCATAGAGCGAAGAGCACACAAGACTTTTGACAGCTCCGTGGCGTAGTGGCTTAGCAATGAGTGGCTGCGCTTGGGGGTTGCGGGTTCGAATCCCGCACGGAACAAGTATTTGTACGACCTACAAGTAATTGTTCCGAGTTTGGATGTTTGTCCTTGTGAAATTTGTGTTTGTAAACTGCCCCCACGATACAGGAGAAAAACCTAGTGTGGAGGGAACGTTCTTTAAAAACAAAAAAAAAAGACTGGCTGGCGGCGCGTGAAATCGACTTCATCCGACACAAAGACCAGTCCAGATTTGAATCCGTTAGATTACAAGATATGGTAACGCTTGGAGGAAAAGGCGTGCTCAAAGCCTCATCCCAATTTCGAGTCACTCAAGACATCTTTAATTAAGGCAGCCGCCGATATGACATGGACCTCGTTCGTGGTGAGATAGACGACTGGCTGCGCAGATTGAAGGCCTGTATTCAAAATTACGGAGGTCGTTTTGAATAAACTATAGTGTCATAAGAATCTATGTTTTGTTAAGTTCATTTTGGTGTATAAATGGTTACATAATGAATAAACTTGTTTCAATTATTTTATATTAAACATGTGATAGAATTTATGACCTGACTAGGTAATATGCAATTTGGATACAGATGATAAACCAGGGTCACATTGGGTAGCTTTATATATCGATACGAATGACGTCGGTCAATATTTTGATTCATTTGGACGGGCACCTGTACGATATCATCTAGAGTTTTTTAAAAGAAATTGTAAAAGATGGAACTGGAATGTTGATAGGATTCAGAATGAGTGGACTTCAGTTTGTGGCGAATATTGCTTAATGTATTTGCTATATAAGTTTCAGGGATGTTCAATGCATAGTTTTACGAGTATATTTACAGGGAACACATTGTACAACGATATTTTAGTGGGTGAGATCATGGTCATTCGTGAGCGTTTGTACTGAGCGGACGTGTCTCCTGTCGTTCTAATTTTATCTGAAGTGACAACAATCAAAAGTAAATCTTTAAGTCATCAACGTAAAGACGATAACCTTGTGCATTCATTAAGGAACTTAAGCCTGTTATTATTTGTGTGAACAGTTTAGCAGTGTTTCTCAGTCAGTGAACCCCCACACCTCACCCCCTCGAGTAAAGAGCACGGACTCTTAAATTTTTTGTCTCACTTGACGCTCGACATAACTGCATCACAGGCCTAATAATACTGGTTTGCGATACATAATGAACCCGCAAAAATCTCCGCCTGCGGCCAAAGTTGGTCTTGTTAGTTCCCAGCCCGATAATGCAAAATGTGATACCGAGGTTACACAGCAACGTAATATTACCCTCCAAAGATCAAAAAGAAAACAACCAGAAGAAGCAATGAAATCCGAATTAAATGATTTTAGGAAAGAGATAATGTCCTTTCTTACTGAATTCAAAACTTCGCAAGAGGATATTATTAAAAAAATACATGATGAAGTATCGTCATTAAAGGAACAACTAAGTAATCTAAAACAAATTTCAGATATTCTTTCTCAGGACCAAGTAACTATTAAGGATACTTTAACTTCTATACACTCAGCTCAACAGGCTACGGCAAACACAATTACCGAAATGCAAGCCTCCTTGGAATTCTCATCCAAGCGCATCGATACCCTACAGGAACGTGCAAATTGTTCAGAAGAAAAACTTAAGATTCAATGTCGTGAAATTACCGAAATGCAAGTGATATTAGACAGGCTGTCCTTAAAAACCCAAAGACAAGAGCAGTGGGCACGTCAGTTAAATGTAGAAGTGGTGGGAGTACCAGAAATTAAAAATGAAAATCTAACAAATATAGTATTAAGTATAGCAGAAAAAGCAGGTGTTGTGTTGAGCGCCGGCGATATAGAAAGCTGCACAAGAGTACAATCGAAAGATCCCGTTAAAGGTCGACCCCGCAATATTATTATAAAAATGTCGTCCCGTATTCATAAGGATAATCTCATTGCTGGCGTCAAAAAACATCGTGGCATCACTACTGGAGATCTTGGGCACGGAGGTGAACTCAAGAAAATATTTGTTAACGAGCATTTAACTCTTGATAACAAGAGGCTATATAAAAAGTGTCGAGAAATAGCTACCGAGCTAGGCTATAGGTACATCTGGATAAAAAACTGCAAAATATATGTTCGTCGAAACGATACGTCACCACACATTATTGTCAATTCAGAATTGGACTTAAAAAAGTTGAAATAAAGTATACAATAATAGTTAGTATAGACCTACTTAGCAAGTTTTTTTATAATGTAAGGATACATTGTGAAAACATGTCATATTATTGTCATAAAGGTACGTTATTTTATTCTAAAATATTGTATAAAAAATACACACACACATTAAACACCAACACACAACACATCATAAAAACCATTATACAATTTACAAATTGCAACCATAATCAATTTCAAACAGCAGTCGATCTACATTATACATCACAAAATTACCTTGTTTACTTTCTATCTATCATTACACATAAAATATACGCATCCACAAATCATTCCCTAGTTTTTTGCATACTGTCGGTTTATTTAAACTCACAAGTACAAAAACTGTGCCTATTAATATCAATTGCTCAATCAAATAATATGTTTTTCTATTTAATTAAACTGTTTATCTGTTATAATCATTACCAGCTGATACAAATTAAAATATTATGTATTAAGTTAGGGTACATGTTTATATTTAAGTATGTATATGCATGTGTGTATATACATTGTGTATATTTATTTATATGCATTAGTGAGTTAACTATGTTTAAAATCTATTATTTATTTTATTTATTATATGTTAAAATAACAAGGCAAAACGATAATTTACACAATAGGTAAGACACCAATATCTGTCTATTATCAAAATGCACGGGGATTACGTACAAAACTTCATACGCTTTATCTAGAAATATTAAATAATGATTATGACATCATTATTTTAACAGAAACCTGGTTTCACGATGGTATCTTGGATGGGGAGATCTGTGATAATCGGTATATTGTGTACAGACAGGACCGTATACTAACGGAGACAAGCAAATCATCAGGTGGAGGTGTGGCAATCATAATTCGTCGTACACTTAATGCGACTATGGACGATCTGTGGAAACAGCCGTGCGCTTCTATCGAGACGCTTTGGATAACAATACCGGTACTGAGTCATACGCTCACAACACGAAGCGCACACGTTCCCTCGCGCCATGCCCCTCACACCCCGCTTGGACATAAACTGCATATCATAACTACTTATATACCGGGTAAATCGTCAAAGCATCGTCGTACGGACGAAATGCACGCGAAAGATATTAAATCGTTCTTGGAATCGCTTAGTAGTAGAATTATCTCGCGCGACTTTTATGTAATTGCAGGTGATTTTAATTTATCTAATATACACTGGAATGAGAGTAGACCTACAATACTAAGACAGGGTTCTACCGAGCTACTAACTATAGGGGAGCAATTAATAAACGAACTAGCCTACCATGGTTTCCGACAATACTCCAATATAAAAAACAGTTGCAATAACACATTAGATTTAATTTTCTCTAATATAGACATAGAAATAATATTATGTGACAAACCCTTAACTAAGATAGATATATTTCATCCCCCCTTCGAATTTGACTTAAATGTGGCTATCCCTCCTCTAAAATGCTCTTTTATTAAGAAAAATAAGTTTTATTCAGCTGATTTTGTAAAAATAAACACATATTTATGTGAAATCGACTGGGCCACTCATTTATACACTGGACATGTTGAAGAAGCTGTAGATTTCTTTTACAAACAACTCAATTATTGCATAGACAAATATGTACCAAGTGTAATATCTCCACCTCACAACACGAAAAGGCCCCCGTGGTATAATAAAACACTGATTAATATCCTAAAAGAAAAAGCTAAGGCTCACAGAAATTGGAAAAAGTTTCATAACTTAGCGGATTACAATATGTTCTCTTTATTACGTAAGCGTGCGTCAGTTTATAATAAACAATGTTATAATAATTATTTGGATACTACTCAACAAGCCATACTGAATAACCCTAAATGTTTCTGGACTTTTATCAAATCAAAACGTGGTAATACTTATTCTTATCCAAATAAAATGTCGTATAAAGATACAACGCATAGCGAAGGCCCAGCAATTGTAGAAGTCTTCAGTTCATTTTTTAAAAGTGTTTTTATCCCGCCTGCTCCTTCATATCCTGATGTTACATTACCTATACCTTCTAGTAGCAACGACCGACATTTACATTGCTTTCGCGTTTCCAAGGCAGATGTTTTTAAAGCGCTACAGAAAGTAGATGTAAAAAAGGGACCGGGTAGTGACAAAATACCACCTATATTTATATTCAAATGTGCTAATTCATTGTCTGAGCCTCTTCACATATTATTCAATAGATCTCTTCAGGAAGGTTATTTCCCATACATCTGGAAAGAAGCTCATGTAGTACCCATATTTAAAAAAGGAACCCGTATTAAAGTTGAAAATTATAGACCTATATCTATACTTAATATATTCGCGAAAATATTCGAAAAATTAGTATTTAATTACATTTACCCGACCTTAAGTCGAGGTTTACCAGAATCTCAGCATGGTTTCCTCAAAGGCAGATCAACTATTAGTAACCTAACACATTTTATCACAGAGACTATCAATCATATGGATGGCGGGGGGCAGGTTGACGTGATCTACACGGATTTCGAAAAAGCCTTCGACCGCGTGGATCACGTCATCTTGCTTCGTAAGTTAAAAATACTAGGAATACACGGGGACCTTTTGCGATGGATTGAGTCTTACCTAAAAAATCGTTCCCAAGCAGTAGTTGTAGGAGGACACAGATCAAATTTTATAAAAATTACATCTGGTGTGCCACAAGGGTCTCACTTAGGGCCCCTCCTGTATAACACCTATCTATATGATATATATACATGCTTTAAGCACTCCTCATTCTTGCTGTATGCAGATGACAAAAAAATATTTATTAAAATTAACAATTTAAATGATTGCCATAAGCTTCAAGAAGATTTAAACAGGTTGGACCATTATTACAATTATAATCGAATCACAGTTAATGTCAAGAAATGCCAAACTTGCACATTTACACGCAAAACTAAACCGGTTGAATATGCATACAAATTGAACGGCTCAATAATTCAAAAAACAGAGGTAATCCGAGATCTTGGTATCTTATTGGATTCCAAGCTTACATTTAGTAATCATATTGACTACATCACAAATAAAGCATATAGAAACTTAGGCTTCTTAATACGTACATGCCAACCTTTCAATAACTTACCCTGTATTAAAGTATTATATTATGCCTACGTTCGCAGTATATTAGAGTATGGTAGCAACATATGGTGTCCACAATACTATACGTATATTAACAAAATAGAAGTATTGCAAAAAAAATTTTTGAAGTTTATGGACTACAAAATTAAAGAACAACATCAAACATACAAAGAAAGGTGTATATTCTATAAATTCCTTTCGTTAGCAGACAGAAGAAAATTGCTTGATCAAATGACATTATATGATCTCATTCACGGCCGCCTAGATAATTCGCATTTACTTGGACTTGTCAATTTCTCCACACCCAAATATCGTACTAGACACACTAAATTATTTTTCATCTCTCACTCTCATACGAAATATACCAAAAACTCACCAATAAACCGGATATGTTGCACCTATAATAATTTTTTTGACAATATTGATATTTTTACGAAAAAGAGAGAAAACTATAAAACTGAAGTATGCAAAAATCTCTTCAATAGTTATTCATGATTAAGGTATTAACTCAGATCAAATATATGAGCACACACACACACACACACACACACACACACACACACACACACACACACACACACACACACACACACACACACACACACATTATGTTGTTGTATATACAATGTTTATAGTAGTACCGCTGATAATTCTTTATACCGATAAGGAATCGTCGCTCATTCTTTTAAATTGTGTTTAGATAATATGGGGAAACCTGTAATAAGGCTTATGTTAAGATAATCCGATCTGTTGTAAATTTTAATAGTTTAAAGCTGTTGGTTTTCTAAATAAATAAATAAATAAATAGAGATGTTTCGCTCCTATTTTATAGATAATAAGTAATAAGATTTTGTATTTTATAAATAAAAATTTTAACAAAATTGGGTAATGTGTTTTATTAATGAGTCAGATTAGTGTAGATAGGAACAAAGGAGTATAATACAATAGCATAAGCCGACCCACACGCCGACGAATAATAGATAATGACGGTAGTCAATCAACAATAGATAAGTAGATAAGGACAATGGAGCGCTAATGACGGTTGAGGCTCGAAGCGGATATCAATTAGATAAGAGTTAATTGATCTGCACATCTCCGGAACCGTGCATCCTACGCAAAAATGGACCGCAGATTCGTGATCAGAGCATGCCAAAACCTTTTTTTTTTTTTTTTTTTTTTTTTTTTTTTAGGATCGTGAATCGACGAACGTCGTACTTGTACAAGTGAGCCAGAACTGGTACATCGTAACTACTTGCAACCGCTGCATCATCCTCCATCACGACAATGCGAGTTCTCACACCGCACACAGAACAAAAGAGTTTTTAGAGCAAGAAAACATAGAATTATTAGACCATCCGCCGTACAGCCCCGACCTAAGCCCTAATAATTTCTATACTTTCGCTAAAATAAAAAATAAATTGCGTGGACAGAGATTTTCATCACCTGAAGAAGCTGTGGACGCCTACAAAACGGCCATTTTGAAGACCCCAACTTCCGAATGGAATGGTTGCTTCAATGATTAATTCCATCGTATGGAAAAATGTGTCAAATTTCGCGGAGAATACTTCGAAAAGCAATAAATACATTTTTAAATAGTAATGTTGTGTCACTTCCTTGATTCCCGAAAGGGGCATGCCCAGTCTTCATAGACACTTCGGCCATGAGTGCCCACATATAAAAGCATATAGATATGATAATATGCAATTAAAACAATGAAATGGTAAAGGAATTGCTTTAAAAAAAGTCGGGGTTTTGAAAATATTTGAAGTTTTTATTTTCACAAATGCAGTTTTTTTAACAACTATTTTTATCGATTTTATCGCGTTTTATTTCTTTGATTTTTAATTCCAGACATTTCGGGTGCTTTCCAGCACCCATGGTTACGGCAGACTGAGGTGACCGACGTCCCAATGTCAGTGTTAACCCGGAGTACCTTCAGATTTTTAATTTTTATTTATTGTCCGATCTACAGAATGAACTTACTGTGTCTAGAAGTCTTGCAGTGGTATGCTTGGGTTTTTAATTTCATTAATTACCAGGGTCCTAAGCAGGTGGTAGTAGCAAGCATCCTTCCTAAAAAAGAATTTATATATTAGATATTATGTAGAATTTATATAATAAAATACACTTTACGACTAATAGTGATGACTTGCAATTCTAGCCCTAAGTAAAGATCAGCTAGGGCTTAACTTTATTCCTTCCATAATGCTGCTCCTCTGGTTATTACAGAGTTCTATCCGGTAGCAACCATTAAATCTTATATGCTCACCATAATAGTAGCGAGCTTGCTTTAATTGGTATGTGACACAAGCAATTAATATTAAGTCGCTGTAAGTTAAAACAGGAAATTCCCTAACATTTTAAAGTCTACATTTATATTTCTAAAGTCTGCCTGCCCTAGCTCTATTTAGATTGTTTTCCCTAGCATACTCAGAAAAATCATTATTTGTCTCCATATTTTGATGAACTATTTCAAGTATTTGAGCCGCATCATCCCTGTCCCTTATTTTTGTGTGGAATTTATTAACTATAGCAGAAGCCACAGCAGTCTATCATCAAATGTGTAGAAGCCCTGTTAAAGTAATTTTGATGAAATATTTTAAATTCAGTTTTAAAAATGCCATTCACCACCTCTACTACCCATATCGACACATAGTCACGGCTCTGGATTTATTAGCATATCTTGTCATTAACTGAAATTCACCATCTGCTGGAGACATTTCTGCGACCCTTAGACATCCACATCTATCCTCGATTACAAATCAAAATGCAGATGCGTTGTCACCCGTGAGGACTAAATCATTTTCTCGTTTCCAGTAAAAAGGGTCTCCGGTTCTCTACACTCACCATACAAAACACAGCAGCATTAAGCTACTATTTCACGCTGGTATTCTGTGAGAGGGTGCTCCTTCCCCGGTCGAGCCGACCCATTCATGCTACAACTATACTTCTAATATAACTGCAGCATGGCTCTACCAAGTATAACACACATACATAGTACTTGTCACTATGTATGTTTGTTATCGCAAAATGTAGTTAATCACAAAAGAGACATACTTGCAATGCTGATGGAACTGTTACAACATGGTAAAAAACATTGTGCTTTTATATAATTAGTTAGCAGTACACTGTGTGATGTATGATCTAAGCTTTGTTGTTCTGGGTGCAATACATTACTCACTTCAGATTGCAACGAGGATGGACTAGATGATTCAGATGGTTCCCGTTCTGCAGTTGAACATGATGCTGTTCTATCAGTTCATTGCCAGCAATTATGATATACACGGCATGACAACTGAAATAATGTAAAATACAAAAAATGAAGTCAAAGTGAAAAAATAAAAATAAAATAGATTTATTTCAAACTCAAATATAAATAAAATATTTATCAAGTTAAATGTTACTGCACAAGGACGGATTTAATGCCCTATATTATTTAATAATTAAGGACTGACAGACTACCAGCAGTCCAAAAACAATGAAAAATCAACTGTCTCCTTTCTTGGTAGTTGATAAAACTGGTTAATCTCATAAATAAGCTAGTATGTTTGTCAGATACAGCTAGGGCAGATGTGAAAAAATAAAACAAGTTCTTGAGTTGATATACAATCAGTGTAAAAACATGTATAATTATCAGATATATGGATCACATTTAATAAATTGAAATGTTAAACATGTTAAACACTTACCTCACGTAGCGCAAATAATTCCTCACGTGGAAAATCGAAGACAAACAATGTGTGTGATCTTATTCTCATAAGTGTCAGTGCCACAGCTGATGTATAGATGTTCAAGACGAACTATTGGTGCATTTTGCGAGTGCCACACTACACGTTCACTGTACTCGAAACTTGTACCTAATAAAGAAGCTACAATTATTATATTGATATTATTCAAGTAAACTCAGTTATAAAGCATTTCTTAGAGGAAGACATACCACATCGTGATATGTACCAACTATTTACCTGCTGTGTTCGAACCAATTGTTGAGAGATCAACAATTGCATTTTACTTTTATAACAAAACAATAACATGATAACAACACGTAATTTAATTCTTGTGACATAACAGTGACAGCGGCCTACCTGTCGGATACGATGTTGCCACTTAACGGTCATAAAATCTATGGAATGATATCGATTTTTATTCGATTAATAATATCATAAAAAGAATAATCTTTGACGCGTTCTGCACGCTTTTTAAAATATAATTTCCTTTATTTATTGAAACTCTATTTCAAATGTATTTTTAAGAACAGTTAGCTTGTGCTGTATTGTTTTGTTATGCTTTAGAGAATTCGTGGTAAATCAGCTGGAAATTAACTTCTTGAATTATCATAACATGATTCCATTTTAAATGTTATGTTAAAAACAGATAAGAATAACAGTTAACTTGTGCAGTAGCGTTTTGTTATACTCTAAAGAATTCTTGGTAAATCAGCTAGTAATTCGCTTGTTTAATTATCATAACTATAAATGTGAAGGTTGTCAATGAATTCAACCGAGCCTATAACAACGGTTGTTTTAGTTTTTAATGGTTGACTGCCGCTTTTGATGACTTGAAATTAATAAAAACCTATTTTGCGCAATAAGTTTTTTCTCTTTGGTAATGAATAAACCACAGAAACCCCTTTAATGTATAATAGTCCTTTTTTTGATACAAGTAGCACATTTTAAGGAACCGCAAAAACAACTTTGTTATTTATACAAACACTATGAAAAACAAAATAATTTGTTGCTGGCGATAATGACAGTGGTATTTTGACTCGATTTAAAATATATGCTTGTTACTACTGAACTCTTCATGGGCCTGCGAGTCCGACTCGCACTGAACCACTTTTTTTCAACATTTAGTTTTATTCTAATAAATAGTTTTTTCGTTTAAGCGGAGCTCTTTTACTTTAGGTTTATTACCTCTTTATCTACAATAATCAATCTGAGTAAGTACAGTGTGTAAATACGATTCTTAAATTGTAAAAATAATAATTGGATTTGAACATCTTAGGTAGGTATTTAGTTTTATTTATTTAGAAAATATTAATCTCGCAATTATTTATTGTAATAATATAATTTATCACACAGCTAACGCCCTCATTAGCAATGTAATGGTGAAAGAATTTTCAAAATCGGTCTAGTAATTTTTGAGATTAGCCAAAAAACGTATTCATTGAAAGTAGCGCCCTCAATAATAAAATTAACCCTATATTAGATATCTAAAATTATACATAACAATCTAGTGGTGAAAGAATTCTTAAAGTTGGTCAAGTACTTTACGAGTTAAGCGAATAAAATATTCTTTGATAGTAGCTCCCTCAATAATAAAATGCATCCTACGTTTTAAGCACCATAGCAAAAAACGATTCAACATAGCCTAATCCGCACACACAGTAAAAACATAACCATCCTTTTTCGTCTGTAGTCGGTAAACATTTGGTTAATAACGGTTGCGTATCGACTGCTTTGGATAAATATCCATTGTCAACGGTTATTTTAAACCTATATCATAACATCGTAATAATTATCGAAAGATCATATAAGCATTGTAATAATGACACCATAAGTAATCGATTGAAAAGGGGAATCGATTTTTTAATGATTTTTGTGATTGGCAACATTTTTTATTTTATTCACTGACTAATGAATTACGTATTTACCTAATTTTATTTTTATCTTTTCGGTACTTTTAATTTGTGCAAAAATATTACCATTGTTTTAGGATAAATGAATACCGCGATTAATAACCATAAATAAAGATATATTTTTTTAACAAATGCACATTGTTGGGCGTTCGATGGCCTAATATGGGCATCCCCCTTTTCAGTGCCGCCCTCGTATTGCTAAAAATGAAATTTAATAATAAACAAATTTATTAAATATTTTAAATATATATTAATATTGAATAAAGTTATCAATCAAAATCAATTGAATAAAACTATTATTTACGGATTTTTTCGCGGTTAGTTACAACTTTAATTTATTTTTATTCTCCCGACGTTTCGGGTGCTTTACAGCACCCATGGTCACGGGCGGACTGAGATGTTTGACGTCCCAATGTCATAGTTAGTCATTAGTCTTCAGTTTTTGAATATTATTTTTTGGTTCGATTTACGCAATTTTTTATTCAATGTGTAGTGTTCGCGTAAATTTAAGAAATCATTAAATCAAAATCAAATCAAATCCATTGAATCACTTGAGGTTTTTGTGTTTATTATGCCATTCTAGGGTCGATTGTACTTACCACCTTGAAAGTCAGTAAGTTTTAGTTCGATAAAATGACTATATGACTATCTATATGACTGAAGAGTACAATCTGCCACTTTGCCTGGCGTATGTGGACTATGAGAAAGCCTTTGATTCCGTCGAAATTTGGGCGGTGCTACAGTCCCTTCAGCGGTGCCAAGTTGACTGTCGGTATATCGAAGTGCTGAAGTGTTTGTACAGTAGGGCTACGATGGCTATCCGAGTACAGAACCAGAGCTCGAAACCTATCCAACTGCAGAGAGGTGTAAGACAGGGTGACGTTATATCCCCGAAACTCTTCACCGCTGCATTGGAAGACGTTTTCAAGCTACTGGACTGGAAAGGATACGGTATTGACATCAATGGCGAGTACATCACTCACCTTCGATTTGCCGACGATATAGTCCTTATGGCAGAATCGCTGGAGGACTTAAGCACTATGCTCAATGACCTCAATAGTGCCTCCCAACGGATAGGTCTTAAGATGAACATGGACAAAACAAAGATCATGTTCAATGTCCATGTCACACCTATGCCGGTAGTTGTTGGGAGCACTATGTTCGAAGTTGTTGACGAGTACGTTTACCTGGGACAAATAGTCCGACTAGGTAAGTTCAACTTCGACCGAGAGGTCAATCGACGGATTCAACTCGGCTGGGCAGCGTTCGGGAAATTACGACATATATTCTCGTCAGGTATACCTCAATCTCTAAAAACTAGATTGTACAACCAGTGCGTGTTGCCAGTGATGACTTACGGATCTGAGACGTGGTCCTTCACTGCTGGCCGTATGAGGACGCTCAAGGTCACTCAGCGAGCTATGGAGAGGGCTATGCTCGGAGTTTCTCTGCGTGATAGACTCAGAAATGAGGATATCCGCAGTAAAACCAGAGTGACCGACATAGCCCAACGGATTAGTAAGCTGAAGTGGCAATGGGCCGGCCATATAGCTCGAAGAACCGATAACCGATGGGGAAGAAAAGTTCTTGAGTGGCAGCCTCGTACCGGTAGGCGTAGTGTAGGGCGACCCCCCACTAGATGGAGTGACGACCTGGTAAGATATGCAGGAAGTCGATGGATGCAGGTGGCTCAGGACCGTGCTTTGTGGCATTACTTGGGGGAGGCCTATGTTCAGCAGTGGACTTGTGAAGGGCTGTAATGATGATGATGATGATGAAAATGACTATATAACCTATAGCATGTAGTAGATGGTGCTATTACAAATCTCAAATAGAAAATTTTCGGTTCCCAAAGGATCTCACAGACTCACAGAGTACTGGAGCCCGAAATTATCGACCCGAGAATGTACCAGTACTCTGATGAAATGTACTAGAATGATTCGTTCATTACAAATTAATGATTGACACATGTCTTATACGGAGCCATACACGAACACACACACACACACACACACACACACACACACACACACACACACACACACACACACACACACACAAACATACAAAGAGAGAGAGAGAGAGAGAAAGAATTCATTTATTATGTCTTTAAAACTTTATTTCTTATTCTACAAAAAAAGTAAATTTAACTATGTATTCCTAACCAACAGGGGGTTTAGGACTGTATCTCCTAAATACAGGTTAATATTAGGGATGGGCCGAATATGGATTTCACCGAATACGAATATTCGGTAAAATTTTTACCGAACCGAATATTCGGCCGAACATTATTCGGCAGAATAACCTCGGGACTTAACCAATTTATGTCGAAACTTGTTACCGTAAAGAACACGGGATTAGCGCCGGACCCTGCCTCTCGCTTCCCGCCACACCTGATATGTTATTGCATTATCTAGTACTGAGCAAATTGCCGGCACATGCTTATGTTTTGACTGTTCTTGTGATAAAAAAGTATTTCGTTGTTTTATTCTTAATTAAAGTTAAAGTTATAGCCTATATACGTCCCACTCCTGGTCACAGGCCTCCGCTCATTTCTGAGAGGGTTATAGGGCAAGGAATTGTCCACCGCACTGCCCCAATATGCTTGTTGGCGAACTTTACATGTCTTCGAAATAATTTTTTTCTTATTTCTCAGACATGCAGGTTTCCTCACGATGTTTTCAAAATTTTTGTCAATCAGCACTTAAAATTGCAATTAATAATTTTATAGGTGCCAGCGGGGATCGAACTCGGTTTGGTCGTGCACTGTGAAATTTACAGCGAGCGCTAACCATCTGAGCTACCATGGCTCTTTATTCTTAGTGAATAAGGTAAAGAGCCGTGAGAATTTTATTCTTAGTGAAAATTGATAATTATATGATAAAAATGAGCGGCGGGAGATATACTATTTGGACTTATTTTAGAGAAACTGACGACCAAAGTAAAGTGAAATGTACTAGTATAATTTAATGTTTCTTTGTTTGATTCCAAAAACATTTTATCAAGTTTCTATTTGCCATAATCGGAAATAAATCGACAGTGCCTCAAAAACATAAATGTATAGATTTATGCATTTGAGACACTCTTAGAGTAAGTAAGATTTAGATTTAACCCATAAATAAAATATACTTTCAACAGTAAAGTACATCGCATTACTTAATTCGTACATTTCACTACATTGGACACTATGAAAATGTTCGGTTCGAATGTTCGGTGATTTAGCCGAATATTCGGCCGAATACGAATATTCGGTAAACTTGCCGAATATGCCGAATACCGAATATAAAACGAATATTCGGCCCATCTCTAGTTAATATGTAACCTAGCTAGGTGACTCGGAATTCTACCCATTTCAAATTGGTCCTCATGGTGTATTGTATATATTTGTAAAACGTATGTAAACTTTTTTAGACAATAATTTACGGTAAGTGTAATATTTTATACAATTAAGTATGAAAAGATTAACAAATCGTAGCGATCACCTCAATTAAAAAAATCCCCTATCCTTACCGACTTATAAATATACATCAAACTAAATAAAAATACATCGATTGTTTTTCATGAACAGTTGGTTACGACGCAATTCGTAACGTTCTATAGCGAATCATACGAGTATGTGTATTAGACGATAAAACTGCTAATTATTTGATTGTATTGAAGTCCATGCAACACAAGCAATTATGAATCGTCGTTTATGGTAATAAAGTCCTATTCACATTTTTAATCCGGCCGTGAGTCTGCACTCTGCAGTGTGTGATCAAGGTGAGAGTGCTCGTACAACGTCGGTGCCTGTGTGATTTTGGCTGTGTTGTTATTTCGGATATACGCGCGCACAAAACATGTTTACAATGCTATTAAATAAGAGTTTGTTACGTTTCTGTATATTTATAGCGATCTAAATAAATAACAATGATATTTTCTTGCACTAACGTATCTCTAGTAACTAAAATATAATCCAGGAACTAAAAGATCTAATCAAACCTGGGCCCAATAAATCTTTAAATCCGACAAAATATTACTTCAAAATTGTGAAACTATCACATTTCATAATTTACTATTTATTTAACTATAGTTAATAATTGCAACACAACTGTTAGAATTGTATTACAATTCTACAGTAGTGTACACCTGTAATTACCTACATTGTGTGTATGGTATGATAAACCCGTTTTTCTGACTTCACAATTTGTAATGACAATTTTGTACTTACTTTTAATTCGGTGTCCGCGCTAGTATTGAATGCTATATTGTTACATTAAAAGATAATTTGAATAAAACTATTTATACGGATTTTATCGCGTTTAATTATTCGAATTAACTTATTTTTAATTACCGACGTTTCGGATGCTTTACAGCTCCCATGATCACGGTTAGGGACTGAGATGTTTGACGTCACATGAAGCACAGAAAGTCTGCAGTCTGTGAACATGTTTAAGATCGTCCCCACCATTCCACCTGATTTGATAAACCACAAATCCTCGCAAACGATCTCCCAACTCTTAGCAAGTATGATACGCGAGGCTTTTGAAATTAAAAAACTTTCTAATTTCAATAGAGAAGATGGATGGGTGATACCATCTGCTTGGGATCCTATAATTAAAAAAATTTAATCCAAACCCAAGCATACCATTGCAAGACTTCAAGATACTGTTAGCTCGTTCTGCGTAGATCGGGTAAACTTGAAGGTTTCGAAAGGACCAGCCCGGGAGAATTTTATGAAATCGAGTAGAGAGGGGGGGGGGGAGTTAAAAAGAGAAAATCTCAATCATTTATTAATTTTTAAATTTATATTTACTTTGCTTTCGAGCAACATCTAATATTTTTGTCGATTTTTCACTACAAAATCATAAAAGTTTTTACATGAGAAATCGAAGTTTGTTAGTAGTTGTAATTCTACTTTCACTAAAGAAATACTCCTACGGTTTCTTCCCTTGGTCCATACTTGTTCCATCATGCTGCATACGCGCTCGCAAGAAACAGAAGAAAGAGGAGTCAGGAATGGAAAGAACAAACGTGGCCATTTTTTCAACTCAGGACAAGGATATTTGTCTTTCGATTTCGTAAATAAGTCAACCCAGCGTAAATCCACTCGATTTTCTTCAACGAGCTGTGGTTGCATATCACCCAAAAGTCCAACCGCACCGTACAGTTTGTCACTATCTAAGTCAGTATCTAATAATTCCCGGAGTCTGTCTATGTGATTGGTTCTTTTAGAGATAAAATTTTCATTGCATGGTATTCCGAATTTTCAAAGTTAAACCATATTTGTAAATATGCCAAATAACGCGTAAAATAGTTAATAAAATCTGTTTTAAAATTTATTTTTTTGCGGTTCAACTAACTGCTTTAATAAGTCCATGGCATATATACCGTAAAATTGATCAGCTGGTCTGTTTTGTAGCTTCGTTTTCAGATCAATGATTAGGTCATGAATTTTAGTGCTTGTTACTCTGTCGGATTCCAATAATTTAAATGCATTCTGAAAGACTTTATATTTTGCATAAAATAAAGAATACATAAGACTGCATTTATTTCCGCATTACTGGCACAAAAATTATTTCACATAAATTTAGAACAATTTTCTCTTCACCTTGCTCTTTGAAATATCTAATTAAAGCTGGCCACAACGATAGAGTTCTGTCTACGGCAGGAAGTACTGATAACCACAAGTCGGCACATGTCTTAATATTTCTCTAAACTCAATTTCTGCATCTGAACAACTTATCATCAGTTCATTTCTCCTTTTAGCAAACCCGAAAATTCGCTGTAAACTATCAAAACAATGTGTGGAATTACCACATCAACTGATGAACTTCTAAACTGAACAACAAAGATTTTTTAACGCAGTTGTGGAGAATATGGCATTAACAATTTTCTTTATATATTTTCCACTTTAAAGTTTTAAGATTTTAGAAAACAGAAACATTTATTCCATCGATCACTAATAAAGAACTTGAGACACAATCCCATACAAAAGTTCTCTAAAAACTGTCGCCAATTGTTGTGACGTAATTCTAGTTGAAATAAATATACATTTATGTAAATTCAACCTTAAACATAATTATTGCCTATAGTTGTATTCACAAAGATACGTACGAAAAGCAATAAATTTTTATGACCGAGGCTCGTAGCTTGGGCAAGGAATCATTGAAGTCGAACTGCCCAATATTTTTGTTACTGTTATTTTAATTTTAAAATGTTTCAAACTTGTTTTAAAAACTGGTGTACATAAAGCATATACTATTCTTTTCTATGGTGTATTATATGTAATGATTATAATTTACCTGAATGTAAATACGTTTTTGGATGGGACACCACATTCATTTAGTAACGAAAGTACTTGAAACAGTCATAATTATTTGTTTATTCTTCATCTTATGTCAATAATTTAAAAATATTGCTTGACAAAGAACTTAAATCTTAATTCAATAGTTACTAAATATAAAAAGTATGTACAGAAAGTTGTAAGTCGTAGTCACATATTCATCACTTTCTAAAACATGCTTCGAACATACAACGCTTCCTTGGGTCGGCTTGAAGAATTTTTCGGACCTTTGACATGCTATGACTGATATCCATTCTGCACACCTAACTGGGTCTCGAGGAAAGCTGAAAAATTAAAAATAAAATCTCACATCTTTAATTTTACTACATGCACATATTCAAAATTAAGTCTATAAAATGTTCTATAATATTTAGAGAAACTATAGAAGTCTCATTAAACAAAAAAAAAAACAATCATACTTTGATAATAAAAAAATAATAACGTCTCCAACAAATGGAACAGAGTCAACGCGCATACCTCGAACAATTAAAACTTATTTTATTAAGACTTAATTTAAAAAATGGTTTTACGGAGATTTCTTGACAAAATAATATAAGTATTTACAATACAGTGATAAGAATTAAATAATGATAATATTAATACGTACCGAAATTAGGAAATTCCATCCTTTTTAGCGTCCTGGATGTGTGATTTTTACACTTTTTAAACGAGCACTGAGGCGTGTTTACCGTCGGAGCGTTCGAATGTAACTAGATTAAAAGCGCACCCAAATGTTCGAATGGGTGCTTATTCGGTGAGGTCGTTTTTTGTCACTGATTGTGTATCTAGTTTTTATTAGTGATCGATGATTTATTCCATAATTTCAAGCAGCATTGAAAAACCGCCGAATCGACAACGTCGCCGGCTAGACATACACCGACAGCGGTGCACGTTGTTGTGTGTGACCACAATGCGAGTGCGAGCGATGTATGCGTATAAATTTTAGAAATACCGGAGAAATTATTGCTACCCGGAAGGTCAGGAGATTACCCATTATTACCGGAGTCTCCCGGGCAATCCGGGAGGGTTGGGTACCCTAGTAGCCGGGCTAACTATTGCTGGCCACACGGTCAGTTCAACTGATCATTCCAACTGATCAGTTCAAACTAATACTGTTGTTATTTTTTAAATATCGGATTTTCGATATATCCATAAATAAGCTTTTATGTAAAACTTCTATATTAATATATTTATGATGATTGATATATCGAAAATCCACTGTTTTAAAAAATATCAACAGTTTTAGTTTGAACTGATCACTTGGAATGATCGGTTGAACTGACCGTGTGTGGCGTCCATAAGACATCGGGACGTCAAACTCCTCAGTCCCCCGGGCTCGATTTACAATCGTTTGCGGGACTAAGCTGTTGTATTTGGTAGAGGTTTGGTCCCCGATTATAACAATACCACTCGCATTAAAAGGTAATGCACTGTTTTCGAGAAAATAATAAAAATGCAATTTTAACCTATAAATAAATGGGTTAAAACATGGAGAAATGAATGCAATATTACTGTGAAAGCTGAATAGCATATTATATAATTTTGTGTAAGTGCGACTAGGACGTAAAACCATGCCAAAAACTAGTGTACTATGGTTCTATGGTGTTTTATGGTCACCGTACTTCTGTGGTATTTTTATCTTCTGTGGTCTATACTCTCTTAGTAAATTATGTTTTCAAACAATAATGGAATTATTACTATATACTTTACACCCAGAAATCAGTTGGGTCAGGTTAGAAGACCACAGCCTTTGTGGTTTATTTTTTTTACCGCCCTGAAATGAATGAGAACCCAGAAATTCTTACAATTGTTATAGGGGTAGGGCTGCCATCTCTAAAACCTGCCCCCCAGGACCGGAAGCGTAAGTTCTCCGGATTTTGGAGCTTTCACTCCGGACATTTCAATACTTTTTTCATTCACTTACATCTTGATTAAAATATATTATCTCCGTACTTGATAGAAGAAAACTTTAATTTTAAGCCTCTTTTGTTGCATGAAATAGTGAGTTTAATCGGTCTTGTGACGACAAGTGAGTAATTTTGCTTTATTTTCCAACCTTCTTCGGTATTAAATAAAAGATAAACAAACCCAATATTAGTTACTCAGTTAATAAAATTAAATGGGATCTGATCGAAAACCCGGATTTTTATAGTCTTAGTATTTTTTAGGCTGGGTTTTAATTGTAGTCCGGGTTGCACCCGGACTACAATTAAAACCCAGCCCGGACACTCCCCGGACGTCTTCCAAACTAGGACAAATCCGGGGAAACCCGGACGGATGGCAGCTTTATATAGGGGACAACCCCCGTCCCCCTCTCCCCATCCCCACTGTCGGAGAGGGATAAGTGTTATCATTTTGAGGTTGGGTCTATGGGATTTTCTTTTTAATTTTTCTCAAGAACAGTGTGTATAACATTTTCATGGGTGTGGTGTCGGGGTGTAGGGGACGCCACTGTCCCCTCGCCCCTCTCCCTACTCTCTCTCGCCCCTCCTGCCAAACTGTTATAAATTTTTACGAAATCCGTAAAGTTAGTTTCAATGTATATTATTCGCGTAAATATAAGAAATCATTGTTGTGACTCCTATCCCACATATAGATAATGGTACAAATGTATGTACGTATGGGTATATAGTTACGTAAGTATAACGGGAGCGTTAGTATTTAACAACGGTTATATATAGCATTTCTAGTATTTATAAAAGGCTAGCTCTGATTAGATCGCTAGATCCGTCCCAGCTTCGCACGGGTGATTTCTTGGTTTCGATAAGAGCGCCATCTACCGGGTCCAATTGTGAATCTAAACCATGTAGGGGCGCGGTCAAACACACAAAGTCTTCATCAATATCTGTCCAGCTGTTTAGCGAGGAGCTCAGTGACAAACACACGCACCTACGAAAACGTACCTACGAAAGAATTACATTGATTATGATTATTGATTAGATTAAGTTATAGCTTCTAATATATTACATCATCATAAACTTATTTTTTTTTATAGGATAGGGTGACAAACGAGCACACAGTCCACCTGATGGTAAGTGGTTGCTGTGGCCCATAGACATCTACATCTATCCTCGATTACGAATCAAAATGCAGATGCGTTGTCACCTGTGAGGACTAAGATGGAATGCCTCGTTTCCAGTAAAAAGGGTCTCCGGTTCTCTACACTCACCATACGAAACACAGCAGCATTAAGCTACTATTTGACGCTGGTATTCTGTGAGAGCGTGGTCCTTCCCCGGTCGAGCCGACTCGTTCGTGCTACAACTATACTAATAATTAGGGCCCGGATTAATATGTATTGAAAACATCAAAATATGTACATATAATATGGACTGAAAATCCTCAAATATGGGAAAAATATGTATAATAAAAGATAACGACATTGTACATTAAATCGACTTTTTATTAAGGAAAACAAAAAAAATACAATTTTACTTCGCTTCTGTTTCATTATTATTTGAATTACAGTATACAATTACATGTTTCTTTAAATTTTCAAAATTAAAACCCTTTCTGTTCGGACGAAACAATGCCTTGTACTGGCTGAATGATCTTTCAACATCACAGGATGTGATTGGAGCATATTTAAATTTGCATAATTCTTCAAGTGAGTAGGGTACATCTATGGTGCCTTCTAATGTTCCACACAGCATGCTGTTAATTTTCTTTAGGGTATTAAATCCTTTGTTTTTTTCCAGTACGTAGCTTAATTTTTGCCTCGCTACTTCAGCAACGGGACCTTCTGATGCTAAAACTTTTTTTTCGATATTTTCGATAATCTTCAAATTATCATTTAGAGAAGTAGAAGAATTTTCGAGTGCCTTTATCTCGTGTGATAAAAAGCAATAATTGCTTTTTATGTAAAGCAAATCGTTACGTAGAGTGTCATGTTCGAGAAGTTCTTTTGAGATTGAAATAGCAGCAGCCTCGTTCTCTAATTCAAAAATAATAGTTTTGATTTCAGTGTAATACTGGGTATAGTATTCAACTGCTGTCAGCCAAGTTCCCCAGCGAGTCAGCACTGGCTCTGGTGGTAAAGGAATGTCGGGATACATCTCTTTAAATTTTGAGATCCTGCTTGGTGCTTTCAAAAAAATTTTCTTTACGTTTGATACTAAACTGTCAACATTTTTAAACAGAGACCTTATGCATTCAGCTAATCTATTTATACCATGAGCCAAGCACGTCACATGAATCATTTTTGGATACAAAACTTGAAGGGCACTTGCAGCTTTTACCATATAAGGAGCAGCATCGCTAAGTAACAAGAAAACTTGTTCATGTTTAACTCCATCAGGCCACAAAACACTCATTGCATCATTAAAAAGCTTTGCTGACGTTTGGTGGTTGCATTTAGGAAGTTCTTCACATGCTAATAAAAAGGATTTGCTGGCATTTTCTTCATCTAGACGTCCGATAATCACATTGCCAATGCATCGGTTTTGAGAATCTGTAGTTTCGTCAATGGCAACCCATATAGGGCCATCCTTTATATATTCACGAATCGAAGCCAAACAATTTTCATAAATACCAGACACATAATTTTTTCTAAGTGTGGATTCATCAGGAATGCGTTTGCCAGAGTATTTTTCCAGGAATTGTTTAAAAGTAGGATTATTCAATTTCCATAAGGGTATATCTGCACATATCATAGCTTCACATAATTCTTTCGAGAAAGTAGAACTTTGGGAGCTGCTCGCGACTGCATCAGTAAAAAATTGTTGCTTAAATTTGTTCTTTCTTGTAATATTTTGCTTGTGTTTAACAGTAGACACATGTTGTGATATCAAAAAACGTTGCTCGGTGGATATAGATTTTTCACAAGCATTACAAAATAGTACTTTTCCATCTGTAGTTAGGCATTGGTTTGGGAAATCTTCGATATACTTTTCCAATTTGAACCGCAATGGTTGCTTATCCTTAGGCATTTTTGCAATGCGAGTAAGTAACAAAATACAATCACACGCGACAAATCGACACGGCAAGCAATTACGAGCGTCACTTACGAACTGTGGGGCACTAGTAATGGGCGTTGAATCAACGAACGGTTTAAATAGACGGTCTACGTTCAATCGACGCTTCGACGGTCTACAGTTCATTCGTTATCTAGTCGAATTCATAGACGGCTAAACTGAGAGTCCACAGCGTTCTTATCTACTAACAATGCGACGACGACGCCGTAAACATACCCGGTTAATATAAGTGCATGCGTTCGTTGAATTAGTATCATTGTACAAACCAATTTAAACCTTAAGTATATAACATAGGAGTTAATATTTCTTTTTTAATAGAATTGTTTGAGTGAAAAGGCAAGAGCATTCTGATATTGCGTGAAAGAGTATGTCGACGGTCTGGCGGACTATTGTTTACCTAAACTAGATAATATTACCGTGCCTAAACGTTGCCGTTGTTTAGAAATTTGAAATTAGTGTGTCGACTCGCGCCGCAAGGTCAAAGCTAAAGAAATTCTTCCAAGAAAGGACCAGAGAGGACATTTGGCGTGCCCCCTTGAATGGTGGAGAAAACACCAATACTTACCTACGTCCACCCAAATTAAAAAAAATATTTGTAATCCATTGTAACATTGTAGCAACATCTGTTCCTTACGAACGGATGTTTTCTAAAGCAGGTCTTATAAAAAAAAATATTTGTAATCCATTGTAACATTGTAGCAACATCTGTTCCTTGCGAACGGATGTTTTCTAAAGCAGGTCTTTTAATGTTTTAATTAATGAAAGGCGAACGAGACTAACGACAAGCAAAGTTGAGCAAATTATGTCCTAAACGTAAATACACCTGAGGAGAGATTAAAAAAAGGAGAGGTTTTTTAATTCATTTATAAAATAATTTATGTGATTATTCTGTACATACATTAATAAAAAACGAAAACAAAGAAAAAAGCAAATAAAAATATTCCTTAAACACCTATCCATAAAAATATTTAAATAAAAAATGTAAATAATTAAATATGTACATAAAATCAGTTGATCTTCTAAATACGCCTGAAATACGATAGTAGTAAAATCTTTTAAAAACTTATTCACTAGTCCTAAGCCTGGAAAAGTACGAAGGGAAGTTTAAATCGATTGATTGTAAAATTCGATAGTAGGTATTTATACACCACACACACCGTCAGAGTGCCTTGTGCTCAAATCAAATTTCTTTGAATTTTAACTAACTTTGCCGTTCATTCAACTGACGAATAGTGGGCAAAACCGTCGTCGTTGCGTTGCGCCCGTAGACACCGCGCTTTAATCGATTGAACGTCTGCCGTTATCGCGTTAACTAGTCGACGAATTCAACTAGTTGATCACCTAGTCGATAAACGGCAATAGACGGTCTAGTTTCGTTAAAGAAAATTACGTCGACGACCCACCTCTATGGGGCACGCACGACGCACGAGTCAGGTGAGGAAAGGCGGTGCGGGGCGGGTGACGCGAGCGCGATTCAGTGACCGCTGTCATCTTGGCGCAAAACTCATTTTTAGGTATTTTACAGAGCTGCTGATTCATCTAACATAAAATAATGAAGATATGGATAAATTTACTTAATTTCTTGTGAAATATGGATTTATACTTAAAATATGGAAAAATATGGAAAATAGAAATTGCATTTTCTTGATCTAAATATCATAATTTATGTAGAAAATATAATTAAGAACAAAAGCCATTTCAAATAAAAATATGGATTTACATATTAATCCGGGCCCTACTAATAATATAATTGCAGCATGGCTCTACCACGTATAAAACATTTCACTCTGGAGATCGCATCGCTCTATACGGTACGAGTACAAGTAGCGTATTGAGCGAAAATTAAAATAAAACATGTAAACTATTCAAGAATAGTTATTTAATGTTCACCTTGGAGTAAATTGTTCTAAATGTCTATTCAAATAATAACGTTTAAATCAGACACTTGAGTATATTTAGTCACGCAAACTAGAGGGCTGTTTATAAAAATTACCATTCACTTATGTACTTTCATCTTTAAAGGTAACGACAAAACAAAACAAACAAAAAGTCACTATGACAAAAATTTAAGGATGTTTTTTACTGTAGATTCGATACATTTACGATAATATATTATATGATTTATGTGCATAAAAATATAAGTAGCTTTAATGAAATAAGTTATATACATTGTGTAAGTACTAGGAACAGACAAAAGATAGCGATGTATACACTATATATACAATATCTGACTTTCGCTTATTTTAAAAACTTGATTAAACACGGATTATATAAAACGGGTTATGAAAAATGAGGTGATCGCTACGAAGCTATTCTAATTTGCTTTGTGTTGTTAATTATTGTGTAACTATAATGATTGTTTTGATCTTTTTTTTTAAACCCGCTGGGTTTCTTGCTGGTTCTTCCCAGGACAGGGCTATTTTCCGAACCAGTGGCAAATTAAGCACAAGAGTAGCTTTCAATATGTATTATTTATAATCTATAGTGAATAAAAAAGTTTGATCACGTCATTGTCATGGAATGATTAAGCATTTTTAGTTGTATGAATTGGTTGACTGCGGCGTTCGGTCGATGTCTGAGATTACTGGTGAGGCGGTTGTGTAGCGAGTAGATATGGCGCCGTCTTAGTCCACTTTCACATGCTTTATGTAATTACGTAAGTATATTTGCTTTCTCCACTTTCCATAACCAATCCGGCGCGATTTTAGATGTGGTGTGCTATGCTACGTACAATATGGTTGTAGCACGAATGTGTCGGCTCGACTGTGGTATGGCCGCGCTCTCACGGTATACCAGCGTAAACTAGCAGCCTAATACTGCTGTGTTTCATATGCTGAGTGTATAGAGAACTGGAGACCCTTTTCAATGGAAACGAGGTATTTCATATTTGTCCTCAAGGGTGACAACGCATCTTAATCAAAAACAGAAACTTTTTTATATTTTACATTTAATTCAGTTTATAAATATTACTCATTGAAAGTCACTCTAATCAATCTGCATAATAATTCTTAATCAAGGATAGATGTAGATGTCTGTGAAACACAGCATCTACTTACTATCAAGTGGACTATGTGTTCTCTTGTCAGCCTTATTCTATAAAAAAAATCTAAACAGGACTACTTTCCACTTGCGGTTGAGAATTTACCCGTGTAGTTAATATACACTGTTAATAACATACTGTTGTTTTTTACGAAATATATAAATCATAGTTAATCGTAAATTCATTTAAATATGGTTCTTTAATGTAGGTATTTTCATCAACTCAGTAATTTATTATGTATTTACCTCAGAGTCTATGAGCTACTGTTGGTAAACGTTGCAGAATTTTAACGGTGAATAAATACAATTTCCCGTTAAACTTTTATAACGGTTGTGTACGATGTTGAAGTAAAATTATATGCCAAAGCTACCAGGAATAAAATTACACATTAAATTTTGTGTATATTTTATGTTATTTTATATTTTACACACAACCGACAACAGAAACATCGATGATAAAAACAACAATAAACCAATAATAAACATCAGCGTAATATAGCAGCTTAATGTGTTTCGTATTTGTTGGAGACGAGGCAATCGATCTAAGTCCTTAGGTGTGGTAACGAATCTGTGTTTTGATTCTTAATCAAGGATAGATGTAGATGTCTATGGGCCACAGCATCCACTTACCATCAGGTGGACTGTGTGCTCGTTTGTCACCCTTATCGTATAAAAAAATGCCCAGGCAGATTTTCGGCGCTTGCTAGAAACCTTCGGCTTCGGCCAAAACTTCGGCCAAAACTTCGGCCCATTTTGGCTGAAGTGGAAGGTTTCGCCGAAATTGATTTCTTTTCGATAGTTTTTTTTTATCTCTAAGTATTTCTTTTATAAAACACTTAAGTAAGCTGTAAGTACACTCGTTAAGTTATTGTCGTTGTCATTGTCCGTACGATTTCAAATTGCTTAATCGCGGCCACGGCCTTCACCTTGTACTCGTACCAGTGTTGCCACCTTAGTGGATTTTCCACTAAATCTGGTGGTTTGGAACCCCCTTTTAGTGGCAAATTTTTGCTTTTAGTGGCTAGTGGTTTTTTTAGCGGATTAGGAATTTTATAATAAATTATAAGAAACGAGTCGTTTCATATAAATAGTCGTTTCAAACGTCTATTTAGCCATATTTTATACTTTCAAATATAAACCTATATATTTTTAGGAGTATATTTTACTACGCAGGCAACACCAATCCACGCATTCACGGGGTTCCCCGTTAAATATATTTAGTATAAGGCAACTAATATAAAACGATGGAATGCAAGGGCGAGATCTATCTGTATCTCGCTCTCCGGAATACTAAATAGTTGAGAGGGATATAATTTCCGCTTTCTATTCTATTTGACAGCATTTTACAATACTTAGTCCAATGTTTTTGAACTCGGTCACGCACGATCACTCGGATTCAGTGCCTCAATGTGCGTTGTTGTTTGTTTTTGTTTCGTTTTGCGATTACACATTTTTAAATAAAAATATTATTCATACGACGTCATGCCGAAACCTCAATATTCCCAAAAATTTAGGGATTCTTGGCTTCAAGATCCCGATTTAAAAGAATGGCTTCAAGCAGTTGAAAGTACCACTGGCCAAGTAGCAAAATGCAAGTTTTGTGGAACGATATTAAGAAGTCACTACGGAGATTTAAAAACACATGCTCTTTCGAAAAAGCACCAACAAAATAGAAAGGTAAATTATAGCTTTGTCTTTGTTATTTATAACGGTTCGAACTTGGTCAATTAATGAGGTTGCATTTAAATTTTTCTTATATATTTCATTATTTGTTTATAGGTTATCACCAAACAACCTAAGCTGACATTCAAAAAGGAGTCTACTGATAATAAAAAGAAAGATGAAGCCAGAGTTGCCTTATTTACAGCAATGCATACAAGTATACGAACAGTTGATCATTTAGGAGAAGTTATTAACCATAGCCATGAAAAAGAAATAAATAAAATGCAGATGCACCGAACTAAGTGCACGTATGTAATAAAAAATATTTTAGCATCTCATTTTACAGAACTTATAAAAAACGACATTAAAGATCAACCATACAGTTTATTAATAGATGAATCCACAGATATTGCTGTACAAAAATATTTGGGTTTAGTTATAATTTATTACAGCACTACACATGAAAAAATAGTTTCAACTTATTTGGACCTTGCTGAACTCGACGCATGTAATGCTGAAGGTATTGTTTCTGCCATAAAGCGGACGCTTAAACATTTCGACTTGCGAATTGAAAACTTAATGGGTATTGGCACAGATAATGCATCGGTGATGGTTGGCGTAAATAATGGAGTTTTTTCCCGATTGAAACAAGAAATACCGCACTTAGTTTTGGTACGTTGTTTATGCCACTCCTTGCAACTGGCTGTTTCAGCAGCAGCAAAGGAATTTCTTCCGCGAAATCTTGAATTTTTAATTAGAGAGACATATGATTGGTTTGCTCGCTCGTCTTCCAGACAAGTTATCTATAAAGAGCTATACAAATCCATCAACGATGGACAGAAGCCTCTTAAAATTGTTCAAGCCTGTCAGACTAGATGGTTATCCATAGAGTTCAAGGGGGAGGCATTGGCCGTTAGTTTGGACATTGCGAAGGCCTTCGATCGGGTTTGGCACAAAGCGCTTCTTTCGAAGCTCCCTTCCTATGGGCTTCCCGAGAAATTGTGCAATTGGATCACCAGCTTTCTTGCAGATCGGAGCATCAAGGTCGTTGTAGACGGTGCAAGCTCCGATTGCAAGCCTATTAATGCTGGTGTTCCACAGGGCTGCGTGCTATCGCCAACGCTGTTTCTTCTGGATATCAATGATATGTTGCATACCCGTAACATTCATTGCTATGCAGATGACAGCACTGGTGATGCTCTTTACACCGGCCGAGCCAATATTTCTCGGGAAAACGTCTCCGAGTGCCGGGACAAACTTGTGTCTGAAGTCGAGTCTTTGCTGAACAGAGTCTCGGATTGGGGACGACTAAATCTAGTCCAGTTTAACCCCCAGAAGACACAAGTTTGCGCGTTAACCGCTGAAAAGAACCCCTTTGTCGTATCCCCTCAGTTTCAAGGCACTCCCCTTGTTGCCTCAGCCAGTATCGGAATCCTCGGCGTCGACATATCGAGTGACGTGCAGTTTCGTGGTCACTTGGAAGGGAAGGCCAAATTGGCCTCTAAAAAGCTTGGCGTGCTCAGCAGAGCGGGACAGTATTTCATGCCGGCACACTGCCTGCAACTTTACAAGGCGCAGGTTCGGCCGCACATGGAATACTGTTCCCATCTCTGGGCTGGGGCTCCCCAGTACCAGGTCCTTCCACTTGACCGCATCCAGCGCAGAGCGGCTCGAATCGTCGACGACCGAGTGCTTTCCGATCGGCTCGATTCACTGGCGTTGCGAAGAGATGTTGCATCTCTTTGCGTATTTTATCGCATCTATCACGGGGAGTGCTCTGAGGAATTGTTCGGATTAATCCCAGCCGCCAAATTTCGTGAACGCACGACACGGCAAACGTCCCGATACCATCCACACCATCTGGATGCTTGGCGGTCCACCACTGTACGTTTCACAAGGAGTTTTCTTCCACGTACAACCTCTCTGTGGAATAGTTTATCATCGGCGATTTTTCCGGACCGATACGACCTGGGGACCTTCAAGAAAGGAGCTTACTCCTTTCTAAAGGGCCGGCAACGCACCCGCAATTCTCCTGGTGTTGCGGTTGATCATGGGCGGCGGTAGTCACTTAACATCAGGTGAGCCGCATGCTCGTTTGCCCCCTCTTCTATAAAAAAAAAAAAAAAGAGTCTGCTGTGTCGAGAATTTATACGCAATGGCTGGAGCTTAAAACTCATTTTTCGATTGCTAAGTTGCACGAAAGGTGCCACACGTCAGAGCTATTGCACTCTATGTATGCGAATGATATAAACTATGCATATGTATCATTTATTTATCCAATTTTGATTGATATAAACAGAGTTAATAAAATGTTTGAGTCAAAAAATACGGACCACACCTTATTGTGCGGTGAATTAACAAACTTGATTGATACGCTTGTCACCAAAGTAACGTTGCCTACACATAAGATAGATATCTTTACTCAAAATATTCGTGACTATTTGGACCAAAGATGCTACCTGGGATTCCGATTCGAAAAACATATTCAAGAAATGAAAGAGAAAGGTTTTCCCCGGGAAGAGGAAGAAGTATTGCGGAATAGGTGCATACAGTTTATAGTTTGTCTCATTGACGAAATAAAAAACAGATTGCCGGAAAATATTACTCTCATGAAACAAATATCCCGTATAAGTGTCGAAAAAGCCCTGCATCACAACAAAGAAAATCTTGTTGATATAATGGCTCGGTTCGTAACAAGTACAGAATTAATTGCAAAAATTGACGATCAATGGCAGCAAATTCATTTACTGAGATGGAATGAAACGAAAGATACAAAAAATTTTTGGAGCGAAGTCTTGAAATTCAAAGATGCACAAGGTGTTGCTCGATTTCAAGAATTAGCAACATTTGCGATTACACTTTTGGTATTGCCACATTCGAATGCCGATGTGGAAAGACTTTTTAGTAGCATGAATATTATAAAAAACAAGCAGCGAAACAGAATGAAGCTAACTCTTTTGAAATCAATTCTAAAAATACGCTGCGGTATGCAGTTAATGGGAAAGTGCTGCAACAATTATGAAATTCCTTTAAATCTTATAAAACAAATTGGGACGAAGGAGTCATATCAGTCCGATAAGGATAACAGTAAGGCTGAAAATGAAAATGCAGATTCATCTGAAGACGATTTATTAATGTAAATAATATCTTAAGCAACTTTATTTTTTTAATTACTAAAAGTAAAAAAATTATATTAACAACAATGAGATTTTTAATAATAAACGTACTTTTACTTTTTTTTTGCTTTAATCATATTCATATATCTTAGTGGAAATTTTAGTGGTTTTCAGAGGGGGACATCTTTTTGTTAGTGATTTTCTGGTGGTTTGAGGAGCCTTGTCTGGCGGATTGCTATTTCATCCGTTGGCAACACTGACTCGTACGTGGCTGTGACGAGTCGACGCCGTGGGCCGATGACGCATCGATGTCCCGTAGACCACACAATAAATTATAGCTTGGACACGAGCATAACGGACGCGCAGCGGGAGTGAGCTTGAGATAATTATGTTAACAATGTTTTGCGCAAACTTCGTAATTCGTTTTATATGTGATAAAGCCATGCTGTTAACTGTGTTATGGTTTTGGCACGAATCGATGGACTGTTGGGCTGATCACACAGTCCATCTGACGGTAAGTGGATGCTGTGGTCCATAGACGTCTACATTAATCCTTAATTAAGTATGCATTAATATGTATTATATTTTTTTACGTGGTAGAGCCACGCTGCAGATATGTATAGTTGTAGCACGAACGGGTCGGCTCGACCGGGGTAGGACCACGCTCACAGAATACCAGCGTAAAATAGGAGCGTAATACTGCTGTGTTTGAGTTGAGTGTAGAGAACCGGAGGCCCTTTTTACTGGAATCTGGGCATTTATAAATTTGGATGTCTATGGGCCACAGCATCCATTTACCATCAGGTGGACTGTGTGCTCGTTTGTCAGCCAATGCTTTAAAATATAAAAATGTAAAAATATAAAAATGCACTGCTAATAAGTATAAAGCGGGTGTCGAAAGAGGTGATCTTATGGCTTCGAATAGATGTCGATACAACCATCATGTTTACATCTGACATAAAATACCCAGACCGGGGCATGGGCAGCAGCATCAAAGGTGATCACGTCCGGTTGCACTCGTTAATTCTCCTGCTTAACTTAACAGTAAAGGCATCCACGGCTTTTTCTGCCATTACGACGGCGCCACTTTGAAATGAGGTGAAATATTGAACAGATTTCATAGCATGGGGAGTTTATCAACCGACTTCAAAACGAAGGACCTGAGACCTTTTTCCCGGGCGAATCGATTTTGATGATTCTTTTTTATTTGAAAGCTTGTGCTTCTCATGTGGTCCCATATAAATTTGATCAAGATATGACCAGTAGTTTTTGAGTTTAATGCCTATTTAATTGACTTCGAATATATTGAAGTCGGTTGAACAAAATTTTTAATTTTACCACTTGTTTGTTAAAAAAGTGTCGAGATTAATGTTTCTTTCGGAAATAATTTTATTTATTAATGAGATTAGAAATGGATAAACTAAACTACGGATGTTCCAAAAAGTGGAAAAAGAAAATAACAAACCACTGCGGCATTGTTTTGTGTATTTACATATTTTAGAAACCGATAAACATTTATTCAGGACGTAATTTCTCAACTATAATGACATCGTCTCAAAAACAAGTTCACCTCACTCCCAGCTAGCGATATCCTGGTGAGCGTAAAACTATTAGACCACATTAAGGCACAATCACGCTACAATTTACTAGTCAATATCAAACTTGTTGACATTTTGCAAACGATATTTAAATTTATATTGGTTTTATTATATTAAGGATGTTTAATGTTATAGTTTGCATATTATTATGTTTGAAAACTAGATTGGTTGGAGACGTCTCACGTGCGTCTCGGTGCTGGGTATTTTTGATCCGACTCATCTGGATATCTGTACATATGAATAAAATTTAAGTGTTTGTCTGTAATGTAGTGTTTAATTACAGGGTTTTAATAAGCTCCCAGTTTATTTTTGTGCATTCTATTAACACGTAAACAACCAAAATTTTTGTCTGTCTGTGTGTCCGCGCTAATCTTCGGAACGGCTGAATCGAGTGTGATGAAACTTTAAGAACAGATAGAGAGCGTCGCCAGAAAGGATCTAGGCTATATTTTATCTGAGAAACATAAAGTATTTTTTATATAAAATAAATGGTCTTTGATCCAGGCGAAGCCGGCGGGTCGCTAGTATAAAATATTTGTTCTGGCATTACATCGGAAGCCACGTGATTTCTTTGGCATGTGGATTCACTGTTTGTATCTACACGATACACATAATATATATTTACAATGTTTTGTACATTTTTGATTACAATGTTAACGAACATGTCATTAATATGTCAGTTTTTATTATAACATACATACATCTATTGAATTGATGATATTGCGTCATTTGTAATACATTTTATTCTGATAGTGAATTCAATGAATACCTAACATACAGACGATAACAATCCTATCTTAAAGTTTTTTTTAATAGAATTAAAGTGACAAATGGTCATACAGTCCACCTGATGATATGTGGATGCTGTAGCAGAAAGAAATCTTACACAGACACATTTATCCTCGATTAAGAATCAAAAAGCAGATGCGTTCTCACCCCTAAGGACTAAGACATCGATTCCTGTGATGCGTGTTCAATCTCCGATCGAGTCGACCCACTCGTGATTCAACCACAATATATTTGCAATCACGTATGAAAATTGCACCACTTTTACCTTATAAAATCCACTTTAATATTTTAAAAATGAAATGCAATGCAGGAACGCCGATCCGTAATTATCTAGTAAAGGAGACGGTCCAAAGTTGTATAAAGCGTAGGCCTGGTTTTGTACAAGTAAAGAAATAAATTAACATTAATATATTATACCACTTTTGGTCATTCAAATACACAAATTTGCCTTTATTTCACTGGTATTAATATTTTATTCTGACTAAAACTTGCAACATTAATAGCCAATTGATGTCCTTGACGTCAGCTGTTAACTGTCATGAGGTTATTGATCAATTCATTGATAATTCAATTCTAAAATGTTGTGTTATTCTTATCACTGATGGCCCAGGTAGATTTATTATGTACAATGACTAAAATACATACATACATACATAAACACTCACGCCTGTCACCCAGAGGGGTAGGCAGAGACTACAGACTTCCATTTAGCACGATCCTGACATACCTTTCTCGCCTCTTCCACATTCATATACCTACGCATACATGCTCGTCGGTTAAGGGTACTCTTAATTTGGCCCATTTTTAGTATATCGCCAATTTGGTCGACAAACTTCCGCCTAGGACGTCCCTTTCCGACTCTTCCATTCACTTCTGCAACATATATTTGCTTTGTCAGTCTTTCCGCATTCATTCTTTCTACATGACCAAACCACCGAAGCATTCCTTTCTTAATCCTGGTCACCGCATCATCTTGCAAACCACACTCTTCTTTTATCACACAGTTTCTCACCCTGTCACTCAGATTCAGCCCTAACATACTCCTTAGCGACCGCATTTCTACCGCATTTATTCTACTCTCGTGCTTCTTCTGCCACACCCAACTTTCACTACCATACGTTAAAGTAGGGACTAATACAGCACTGTGAATTGCCATACGTGCCTTTTTTGACACATTCTGACTTTTCACAATAGAGTGTAGAGCCCCATTTACTTTATTTCCTGCATTCACTCGTCGTTCAATGTCCTTATCATATCTCGCATCCCTGCTGAATACACATCCCAAATATACGAACTCATCCACTTGCTCAATTAATTGAATGACTAAAATGTGTTATATTTTTGATAAAACACGAATAAAGTGCATTAATGATTGGTGATGTGCTATTTTGCTCTTGGAACAAGTAACGTTTCTTTTCTTGTTGATATTTGCATATCAATATCAATACAATTCAGGAGGAAACAAAATGCCTAGTGAATAAAAGTGTGATTTCACAGATGTCACTTAATCATGAAGTCCATAAAACAAAACCAGAGTCGAACAAGTAGTAACAGATCCAAAGACTAAAAAAAACCAAATCACCAAAGAAATCCAAAAAAAAACACAATAAACGCATTCACAAGTTTACAACTACACGAACAAGTTCGACTAAATAAAAAAAATCACACTACCTTTAGGTATATTATTTTATCACTCAAGTCACTTGTCAGACATGACATATCATTTTTTGACTCGAGGGGTGCCGTCTTGTAAAATCATCAAAAATTGCATTTTTAGTTTTAGCAAGTCATTTAGTTTGATTTATTCTCTTATTTTATTTTTAATAAAAGTCCAGAATTTTTCACTTTTTTACGGTATGGCTTAAGTACATAGACTGGGCCTGAAATGGACCGCCTCCTTTGTCCGCGTCAGTCTGCCGGGGCACTTGATTATACATCGCCGTTGTATGATACCTAAAACCTTGAACGAATGTGGTTAATTCGTTCAAGCATAAAACACGCACGACTGTCACCCAGAGGGGTAGGCAGAGATGAGACGAGAGACTTCCATTTGGCACGATCTCGCCTCCTTTGCGTCCACATATCTGCGCATACAATCAGGCTCATTTTCAATATATCTTCAATTTTTATTTTATAGGATAGGGTGACAAACGAGCACACAGTCCACCTAATGGTAAGTGGTTGCTGCGGCCCATAGACATCTGCATCTATCCTCGATTACAAATCAAAATGCAGATGCGTTGTTTCCAGTAAAAAGGATCAGTAAATTTGGTCCACAAACCATCGTCTAGGGCGTCCCTTCCTGACACCGCCGTGCCGTTTACATCTCCAATATAAATTTGCTTTCCTATTGTATGATTTGGCTGATAATTTATTACTTTAACTTTTGTTAATTATTACGAGTACGACTGCAGCTATCTATTAATATCGGCGATAGTCGGTTAACGTGCGGGTAAGCTGCATACATTAATACAACACGTAACAAAGGTCCTTTGGTTCAGTGCTTTGTCACAATCAGGCACTTATAGGAATAATTTTATTTCAGAAAACTCGACCGTGAAAAATTAATTTAATTTTAAATAAATTTTTATTTAATAAACTTTTAATAACCCTCTCAGAAATGAGAGAAGGCTTGTGCCGAGCTGTGGGACGTATATAGACTGTAACTTTGACTTTAACATTTTTATTTGCAAATTGTATGCTATTGTATTACCTCGGCATTATCCGTAGGGAGTAAGAGTACTGTCAAAGAGCTTTACCGATACGCGTATCAGTTTAAATGTGAATAACTTTTTTTCAAAAGATTGAATTTAGTTACTCATATTTATAATATATTATACGCTTAGACCAGCAAACATAATTGCTTGTGTAATATTTCTTCTAACCCTTTTATTCTTTTCTTTAGAACACTAGTCTTCGGAACGTGTATGTAACAAAGCTGCATGATTTTTATGCACTGCAGATAGCACAAGTTTACCGTTCTGAAACACGCGCGATTAGCTTTTACACGACGCACTTTCCTCTCTTAATAAAAATAGAGAAATAATAGCGTGCGAAAGAGTCAATTCACATAAAAAAATGCATAAAAGCAATTACGATTTCGCGTCGAAGCTTTCTCGCGTTCAATCGTGCACACTGCGATCGCGGGTGAAAGAACGTGTCGTGTTAAGGTGGCTATTGAAATCCCTTTTATAACGATCTAAACAAAATTTCATTGTCATAAAGGAGACAATCAATTTTTCTATGGAGAATGGGCCCACTACAAATTTTAAAGATTATCAATGAAATGCATGTCGATTTATTCCTTATAATCCATAGATTACAATAAAATTATTAGTTTTACTGCAGCTAAACGGAGTCCTGAGAAATTAACAAATAAAATATGAATCTAACAATAACCTAAAAACAAACTGAAAGCGATTTTCTAGTAGTATTCTTCGGTATTATAAGTTAAAATAGTGCACAATTGAATAATAGTACATATAAAACTAAGCTGTAGGTATATTCAGCATTTATAAATATTTTAAAATCGATGTAAAACCTTTCACTAGTTCGGGCAAAACATAGTGCCTGTTTATGCACAAATGTCGTATGGATTCTAACTTTGACATGTATTGATTGGTTGTGAGTGTAATTCTAAATACCAAGATGGCTAAGGGATAATGTCTTCAATAATAGTACATATAAAACTAAGCTGTAGGTATATTCAGCATTTATAAATATTTTAAAATCGATGTAAAACCTTTCACTAGTTCGGGCAAAACATTGTGCCTGTCTATGCACAAATGTCGTATGGATTCTAACTTTGACATGTATTGATTGGTTGTGAGTGTAATTCTAAATACCAAGATGGCTAAGGGATAATGTCTATTTATATTTATGATATTACCAACACACAGTAAGATACATTTTAAACTGATTGTATTACAAAAAGCAAAATATAATGTAGGTAATTCTATTTATCATTGTAAATCATAATTTATTTAAGTATTCTATTAACAGTAGTAGGTGCAGAAACAGAAACCTTTTATTCAATTTAGATTATAAATAATACTTATTGAAAGTCACTTTTTTAATTTACCACTGGTTCGGAAAAAAACCTCTGACTTGAAGAGAACCAGCAAAATACCCAGTAGGTCTTTTAAAAAAAAGCCAGCTTACAATCATGTATGTCATAATTAACAACACAGAACAAATTAGAAATAGCTTGGTAGCGATCACCTTACCCACGGGTTATTGTCAGCCATAAATTCCTTTATACTATAATAACCCCTTTTATACAAACTTAATTTAATACATTTTTTGAACTTTGATGATTGACTGACATATATAGACAGGAGCGGGGTCAAGACATTATTTTAAAATGTTTTGGTTGATTAGTAAGTAGTAACATCATAATAAAATGACTAGGAATTAACATGCCTTATCTATGTTATTACACAATGATAAATAGTGAGGAAGTAAGATGTTTTAAACTGTTTGTGTAAGGATTAAAAAAACACAGGCTTAATTTAAATGTATTTATTACTAGCGATGCGCCTCAGCTGTGCCCTGGTGATTTATGGATCTCGACAACAGTGCCATCTACCGAGTCCAAATGTAAATATAAACCATCTAGAGATCCATCCAAACACACACAAACATTTTCATTTAAATTGGTTGGAAGGTTTCTGATGTTTTGTCTATAACGGACATAGGTAGAAACATTTTAGTGTTAGATATATTTCTGAAGGTTTTTTGAAAATAACTTGATGGTAACATGTACATTTATGATATTGTAAGCAATCAGAAGGAATTTTCAATTATAATACAAGACTGTTGTCTTCAATATCCATACACTTTTTGTCTCTGCAAGTTTTCAGCCTGCACGGCATACAGATTTGTTCTAAGCGATCCACCTGAAAAGAAGTTAATGACAATTGTAAAGGTATCTTAACTAAATAATAATACTTATCAATATATTATTTTTTTCTATATTATATAGGAATTAAAAGGACATTTTTAATAATAAGAGATATGAGATAAGACTATGCCTTCAATGTCAATAAACTGTATTTACATATTTCTGTGAGCATTTTCTTATATCTGCCTTTTCATATGTTAAATAATAAAGAAATTATTATAAATTATACAGCATTAATCAGCTCCAGCTGATCAAATACAGAAGCAGTAATTATTGATTAACATCAGTAATATTCAACCATGTAAAAGTTGTCTCACATTTTATTTTTACCGGTTTCATGTACTTACATAGTAGACAAAGATATTATTGTTATATTAAGTATATCTGATTCTAGATGACAAAATAATATTCCTTTCTGCACAGTGAACAACACAGCTGTCGAAACATAATAGAAACAACCATTACACTTTTTTATGGAAACCATTATTATTAAACTTTATATTTGCTTTTAGTACAAATAATTACTACATTTTTTACACATAAATATATGTAACATTTATATTGCCTATCTACTATGGCTGGTATAAATCCAGGATCTGTGTCTGGCTTAACAAAAAAGCCATTTAGTATTAAGCAACTTGCTGAATACATAAGGTTACCTATTTGTACACAAATGCAGTTATATGAATTGCTCTTCAAAACACTCTTTTAAGTCCCTCGACCCAAAGATTCTAATTTTCTTTTAACATTATAATAACTTCTTTTGTGCATTCTATTTATTATTTAATTTAGATTTTACTAATAAAATAAACTTAATACTTTGTCACTTTTAACAAACTAATAAGGTTCTAAGACCTGTTTATTATTTGTATTTGTTTGAGGTAAAATATACAAACTTAATAATAGATTTTCACAACCTAGAATAGGTGTAAATTAATAAACTCTTATATTCTATTAGCGAATTTTACCACAAAAACTAATAAGAGAAAAACATACGTACTTGTGTCAATTAATATTTGGCTAACCTTTCTGATAATTGATAATATCCATATTTTCTTAAACATTAGTTTAATAATGCTTGTAAATAAAAAACTCCATTTTGTTCTTACCATAATGATGCGACTCCAACTATGTTTTATTTCACTCGAGTGAATCGAGTGAATTTGTCCAACTCGATAATCGATAGAAAATAAATTTTACCGAGTTACCGAGTTAACTCGGTAACTCGGTTTTCGTATAGATTCAGAGGGTGCTATATAGATATTAATTTACTTGTATATATAATAAGTCGCTGCGGGTGACATCACAAGTTGCATCCAAATTCAAACTTGCATCTGGCATGTTGTAAACAAACCTGAGCTTAGTTTTATTTATGATATTGATTTATAGTTTTAATTTCATGTTGCCACATATTACTTATTTATAAAGGTACATATTTAAAAATGGTTTAACTAAAGTAATCGCTGATCTCAACTCTAGTGATAAACTTTTCTGTAAATAGTTGGTTTACTCAAAAACTAGTGTACAACTAGAATGACATACATACATACTCATACAAATTAACCCGAGTGGCTCGAGTCACAAAACTCTACTCGAATCGCATCTTTATCTTACGGCCAATGCAGTGTTTGTCTACAATTTAGTGATGAAATCGACTTACTAATTCGAGCAATTTATTGATATATTATGTAATAAATAAATTGATATTAGGTAATATGTATATATTCTTGTATCAATTTATGTTATATATGATATAAATTGATTATATATACTTTGGATAGTCAAATTATTAATAACATTAAGACTTACGTCATAACGTTAGAGTGATATTATTTTATGAAGATGTCGATACGCATACCAAAAATAATATATCACTACCTACTAAGCGTAGTAATAATAATTGTGTTGTATGGAAGAACAATTATAAAAATAATTTGTGAAATATTGACACAGCTTCGTTCATCTAATTTGAATTGTTTAAATCGAGTTACCTGAATTTCAACTCGAGTCGATTTTTTGCGAGTTATCACGGCACATCTCTAAGACAATAATTTTTTAAATGTTACATTACCTTAGCCAATGATCAGAACACGAATGTCAAAACAACTAATTTTTTTTCAGATTTCTTGTTTCCGTTTACATTTTCGAAAAATCTATAGACCATTTACTATTATAATTTGGTGTCTTTTTTTTGGTGTAAATACCATTAAGTGACGTTAATATTTCTAGTGGGCCCAAAAATGATTGTCTCCTTTCATATTAACATCTATAAGTCCCTAAAAGGACCACTGGGTTGGTTGTTACATTCCGTGTAATAATTATATGCATTGGGCACAAGGTGCTATGACGAATAAACCATCGGCTAAATCATGAAATGGCGGCGTATCATCAAATTACGTGGTAGAGAGCCATGGTGTAACCATATTAGTGGTATAGTTGTAGCACGAATGGGGCGGTTCAACCGGGGTAGGACCACGCTCTCACAGAATACCAATGCAAAATAACAGCTCAACGCTGCTGTGTTACGTGTGGTGAGTGTAGAGACCTGGAGACCTATTTACTGGAAACCAGGCATCCCATCTTAATCTTCACGGGTGACAACACATCTGCATTTTAATTCTTAATCGAGGATAGATGTACCATCAGGTGGACTGTGTGTTCCTTTGTCATATAAAAAATGCCTCTACAGAAATATTAATTTCTTACGTCAGAGAAACATTTTTCTTTTATTTTATTTCATGTCATTCGATAATATAGCCGCACTACCAAACATACAGAAAGCAATCTAATTAACATAATAATTATTATTAACAAGTACACGCTAATTAACATAAGAAAGCAATGTTGATAAATTGTACAGTAACTTATGTAATTAGTTATGATAATAAATATGTAATTAGTTATGATAATTAGGTATCAATACGTCTCACCAAGCAGCAGACATCTACTAATGCCATCGATGACGGTACTACCAAACTGCCTGTTCGTAACAATTATGTTACGAGTATGATGTTTTACACATTTCATTATTATTGTTAAAGATTTGTATTTTTTGTCTAACACCGAAACAGAAACAGAAACAGAAATTTTTTTTTTCAATGTATATTATAAACAGTAGTTATTGAAAGTCACTTCTTTCATTTACCACTGGTTCGCAAAAAAAACCTCTGTCCTGGGAAGAACCAGCAAGAAACCCAGCGGGGCTATTTTTTTTTCCAAATAATAGCTTACAATCATGTTTACAATTACCCTTCCCTGGGGTTTTTATCATTCATAAATTCCTTAATATTATAATAACCAGCATCTTTCTGATAACATCATAAATCAAGAAAAACTGCGGTTGCGAACCCGCTCGCCAAGCGTGGCAACTATGGCAATATACCCCCCATGAGAAAGACACAAATAAACAGCCCCCAGTTCTCGGCGCCCCCGCTATTCCTGGCTACGGCGGCGAACATGGTAACGGCAGGGCAGGGGGTGCTAAGAATCTCCGGTGGAGGTTCGGCTGCCACCTAAGACAACTCGAACTGGCAACATATAACGTACGCACCCTGAGGACTGACTAAAAGATCCTGGGGCTGGAAGAAGAGATTGACAAGTTGCACTAGGGTATTACGGGATTATCTGAGGTCCGAATAGAGGAAGAGGACACGGTAATCCTCGAATCCGGGAACTTGTTCTACCACCAGGAGGGCGACCATCTGTCCGAAGGAGGTGTCGGATTTATCGTCCACAAGTCTTTCGTTAACAATATATTAAAGATTGGGAGTGTGTCGTTGAGGGTTGCGTACCTTATAATCAGAATCACCAAATGGTATTCGCTGAAGGTCATACAGGTTTACGCACCAACCTCGGCACATCCCGATATGTTCCAAAACTCTATATGTTCCAAAACACAGCAGGAATAATATAAGCTGCTATTATAAGCAATGTATAAAAATAAAACTACAGCATGGCTCTACGTTCTTAAAAATAGCTGTCTGTCTGCTACAAAGTAACTTTTATGAGATTAAGTTTAAATATTGTCAAAGGTAAAATAACTAACACATATGAAATCACAAGTAAGTTTTTAGAGTGTAAGTAAGATTTATACGTAGTGGAGACACACCGCTGATTGTTGTAGCACGAATGGGAGGGCTCGACCGGGGCAGGACCACGCTCTCACAGAATACCAGCGTGAATTAGCAACTTAAAGGTGCTGTGTTTTGTATGGTGAGTGTAGAGAACCCGAGACCGTTTTTACTAGAAACGAGATGTTCCATCTTAGTCCTCAGGGGTGACAACGCATCTGCAATGTGGATGTAGGTATATGGGTCACAGCACCCACTTACGTTTGTCACCCTTTATCTACTAAAAAAAATGACCACGTTCTAACTCGACTTCTCGTTTCTTTATTTTTCATAGCAACCTTTATAATATCGAAACTTGTTATAAGCCATTTTGGCTGTCTTACACACAATACACGTACATCACGTTTTCTAGCTGAAATAAAGACACGTATTTACATAATATAGCGACAAACCGTTACAAATCACAAAAGATTTCATCAAGAAGTCGTCATTGCTTTTGTCATGTTATTTATGATCAAATACAGTACATGTTTTACAAACGTAAACGTGACTAATTGAAGAAATACGACAAAGGGGTTTTTGGACGTAAAGGCGCAAGTCTGTGTATTTTAAGGGTTACACTGGATTAGATCCTAGGACATAGGTCATAATTAAAGTAGAATATAGATATAGAAATATATAGAATAAGTCGTTTGCGAAGCTTATTCTATATAAAACTATCCTGAAATATGACAACATAAAAATTCCAATCGAAACCCATATAAGCTCATTTTAAGTGACAATCCTAAATTAAGTAAAATATAATGAAAGCTGTTTATCTATGTGAGTACGTTTATACAAAAAGCAACTAAATAATTTTAACATGTTAAATACTAGATTATATAAATCAAAATTACAGGAATACATAATAAAAATAATTTCTTCAGCATTATGGACTTTATGAATCAAAAGCCTAAGTGAACAAAAACAAAACCTTTTGTTATGTATAACTGTAGCAAAGTTTTTTTTAATATGATAAGGGTGACAAACGAGCACATAGTCCACCTGATGGTAAGTGGATGCTGTAGCCCATAGACATCTACATTTAACCCCGATTAAGAATCAAAATGCAGATGCGTTGTTACCCCTGAGGACTAAGATGGAATGCCTCGTTTACAGTAAAACGGGTCTCCGGTTCTCTACACTCACCATACGAAACACAGCAACATTAAGCTGCTATTTTACTCTGGTATTCTATGAGAGCGTGGTCCTTCGCCGGTCGAGCCGCCGACCTATTCATGCTACAACCATAATATAGCTGCAGCGTGGATTTACCACGCCTAAAATTATGTTGTTCAATTAAAAAATTTTAAAGTTCAAATAAAAAAAAATTACAAATATTATACAATTTTAATATTTGTAAAATCTATTTCATACCATGTTTAATGCAAATAAATATATTATTATTGTCAACCAACTCCGAGATATCACAGTTGGAGGCGGAATGCGATGACGCGCTAATGTGTTTACTCGTCAAAACGATATAGAGCGCTCCGAATCCGATACCACCGCACCGGCAGCGGTACCGGCCCTATCTTGTTTTGCGCTGAAATCGTCTGATAGCGTACCCGTATCACGCGTGACGCGATCGCGTGCTCTCAATTATTCAACTACGCTTTATTGCTCGCGGAATGTTCCAAAAATAATCATGAAAGGAAACTATTAGTTGCCAAAACTGATATTAAAATATGTAACCTAGGGGAATATCAAGGCATTCTGTGTGAACCATTGTTTAATGCTGCTCAAATGGTATATAATTTAGTTAATATTTTGTGTAAATAATTTAAGAAATTGTAGTGTGTTATTTAGTTATAAGGTACAATGGGACTGACATGTTAAAAATAACGTAAGTCCTTAAATTAAAAAGAAAAAGAATTTAAAAAAAAACTACGCTTTAAAACGTGGAACTCCCCACTGTGACATGTTAGTTTTTTTATAGGATAGGGTGACAAATGAGCACACAGCCCACCTGAAGATAAGAGGTTGCTGTGGCCCATAGACATCTACATCTATCCTCGATTACGAATCAAAATGCAGATGTGTTTTCACTCGTGAAGATTAAGATGGAATGCCTCGATTCGAATGAAAAGGATATCCCGTTTTTCCACACTCGCCGTACGAAACTCAGCAGGATTAAGCTACTATTTTGTGCCGTTATTCTGTGAGAGCGTGGTCCTTCTCCGGTCGACCCGACCCATTTGTACTACAACTATAGTACTAAAACGACGAACTAGGTAGATAGTTTATTTCGTAGTATCATTACACTTTACATTCATAAATTTTCACAAGGGCAAACATCCACACCCGGAACAATTATTTGTCGATCATACAAATACTATTATCGTGGGATTCGAACCCGCGGTCCTTAGCTCTGCAACTCGTTGCTAAGCCACTGCGCCACGAAGATATCCAATAGCAGTGCTGCGGTGCCCTGTTCTGAATGTATTTCATCAATATTTATATTTCATAGGACTGTAGATTGGATTAAATCATCGCGCTTATGTATCCATTGGCAAGAAACGCGGTGCCTTTATCTACAGTATATTAAATAAACTTAAGTTAAAATTTTTACTTAAGTTTTGATGTAAAATGTAAAGGAAGAGGAAACCACTTCGCAGTAGTCCTTTGCGTTATAAAATTAATAATGTTGCGAATAAATTTACACTCTTAAGCTTTTAAATTGTAATATGTGATACTCTCGCGACCAATTCAGGTCGCAGATTCCATCCACCACATACAAAACCTTCTGTACTTTATCTAAAGGTTCTTTTACTACCTGAGTCTTCCCTCCGGAGGTTGGCGGCTGCCAGGACCCCGTGGCTCCTCACCATCGCTACCAAGGGTATTTCGAGGCATCAGTCGACGGTTGCCAAACCATCCATTTTTATATGTGGTGGTGCCATGCTGTGGCCATATTATGTGCTTGTATCACGAATGGATCAGTTCGACCGGGGGCCAATTGATAAAATAATTTTTAGTGTTTGCGAAATTGATAGATATTATTTTATACGTAGTAGAGCCGTGAGCACTGTGACGGCGCTGTCGTCGCGCCACACGTGAAACATACCGAAGCCTAAATCACGCTATCAACATTCCGAATCATAAACAGCATATATAGAACATCTCCGAACTATCACACGGAGTGTTGGCCGCTCCCCGGGCAGAACACCTTGCCCGGCGGGAGATCTCCCCTTTTCCTACCACGGCCACAAGCACCTTATCACAAAAATTGATGGGGCGTACTCCAATGGTTTGGGCACGTTGAACGAATGAGTGAAGACCGAATGGTGAAGAAAATATATAGAGCGAAAGTAAATATTAAAAGGTGTCGAGGTAGACCGAGACTAACTTTCGAAGACCATGTGAGCAAATTGCTCGAAGAGGGGAGGGTCAAGAGTACTCGGATACCTAGACGTGCATGCATGTATGAAGAAGTTAATGAACCTGAAAGAAGCGAAAGAGGTATGTAAGGATCGTGACACTTGGCGATCTGTTCTCTCTGGCTACCCCGTTAGGGATTGTGCGTGAAGATAAGTAAGTAAGTAAGTAAGTAGAGCCATGCTGCAGCTATTATAGTTATAGCACGAGTAGGTCGGCTAGACCCAGGGAAAACCACACTCTCACAGAATACCAGCGTAAAATAGCAGCTTAATGCTGCTGTGTTATCGTATGGTAAGTGTGGAGATCCGGTGTCTCATTTCACTGGAACTTTTTCAGTGAAAAGAAGCATTCCATCTGAGTTCATAGGGGTGACAGAACGCATCTGCATTTTAATTCTCAATCGAGAATAGATTTAGACGTCTATAGGCCACAACTTACCATCAGGTGGTATGGGTGCTCGTTTGTCACCCTTAGCCCATAAAAAGAAATATTACTCTACATTCTTATTTACATATAAATGATGTAAATAAGAATGGAGTTTATTGAGAATCTAATCCAATGACAGTCCTCTCATATATCATATGTTTTTTATGGTTATCACTTAAAAAACGACAACTCAAAGTTTTTCCTCGGCAATTAAATAATAATTTATTATCTGCGTTAATTTATAGTGTTTTCAAAATACATTCGATTAAAAATCTCATTGAGTATTTTTTGCGCATATTTTTTCTGGGCATAATATAATATTTTAAGAAGTTCTTGAGGGCCAAAAACATGTCTAAAATTAGATATTTTTTTCAACCTGACCTTAACAACGCAAATGTTATAATTTAGATTCAACACATGTAAACAAACACGTATACTCGTATTATATAAATTGATAATGATGATTTTAAAATTACATCACGTTTTAAACTTGTAACAAATAAACAATTTCCTTCAGAATTTATTAATCAACACGATATTGTTAAGTGAAATTTATGTACCTATGTATATACCGTACATATCCTGCCTCCACGATGTAGGAGAAATACCTAGTGTTCCACCTACCTCCTAAGGCTTACTTGCTGCCTTGCTCTGAGCTAACGGACGGTTGGCCTACCATCCTGCCAACGGCCATCATCACCGTCGGACCTAGGTATCATCGGCTCCTTTCGCTAGCTAACTCCGCCTGGATTTCGACTCTCCATACGTAAGGCTTGTTAACCCCTTCCTAGAATCTAAATTTTGTACGTGTGCAGAAGTAAGATAAATAAAATAAAAAATATAAATTTCTTCGCAACCTTTTTAAATAAAATAGTTTACTATAAAAATATTGACTGTTTTAAGAACCCTCATACTTTCGGAACCAACCTAACGGTACCTACGTAACGTTTATAAAAAAAAAACTTATTATTACCAGACTCGTTTTATATAAAGCTTTGTTATATGCTATAGAAACCCATCTGCATCGGTAAAAGGTCACCGACTGGCACTGAGCGAAACCGGTCTAGGTCAAATTGAACACGCTAATTTATTAAGATTGCTTTGTCATATCTTATGTTGAGGTCAGAACAATTGATGTATTTTTAACATGCCTTTATTAACTTCACCGCTTCTTCACCTGAGCTACCACGGCTCCCAGTTTCCGTATAAAATACAATAGTTGTAACGTGGGAGGGGTTTCCACCCCTCTCCTTCCGTCCCATCTGTGACGTGGATTGAGCGTGCACAAACAATAACTAATCAGCTTTTTTCACGCTAATTCACGTTTACAACAAAATATTTTTTTCGATGGAAACGAGGATATTAGGATTTTTCAAATTTTCATTTAGTAACCCTATATAAGGGCTACTTTTATGCCTGGGAATCATATTAATAGGTGCCTACTATGATTAACAGATTGTTTCACTCACTTTTAATCCTATACCTTTAAACGAGCAATTCTTGTATATAAGTATATATAATCGGAATCTCGGAAACGGCTCCAACGATTTTCATAAAATTTAGTGTCCAGGGAGTTTCGGGGGCAATAAATCTATCTAGCTAGGATTTATTCTTAGAAAATGTCCTTTTGTCCGTGTTTTCAGGCAATAAAAAACTGCTACAATATAAGAAGGTAAATTTTGACACATTACTAACGATCGTAATAGCTCAGGTGGGATGTCGGTCGGGCGTGATATTGGAGTTCCGTGGTTCGCGTCCCGTCTTGGGTCCGACTTTTTTCCTTTTTTTTTTCAAATTCCCTTCTTTTGTGAGAAAATCTATTATTTCGAGTCCTTTTTTTTAGTAATTTTTAAAAATAAGAAAATTTTTAATTAAGCTAATTGCACTCATGATTTTCATTCAAATAACCGTTCAGTTTTTTCTATTATGTCAATAAGATCAAAAAATATTATTCATGCAATTTGTATCTAAATGTAACTTTAAAAAAAAATCGAGCAAAGCTCGGTCATCCGGGTACTGTTATTTAAAGTAAGAAACAGTAATAACCTTTAGCAAACTATTAGTAAGGCTACAAGCTCAGACAGATAAGCCACCTGCAGAAGCACCAGCATGTACCTAAACACGCGTTTACTTTGCATAACACATACATAGGTGTGTAACACACCCACGCGGGCTGCTTTCTCTAGGACCGGCTAATAACGCGGAAGGAGAGCAAGCATTGTTGTCTAACTGATTGTTTATGTTCCACATTGATCGAGACTATAGGACCTTGTCATTTTTTTCGTTTATTTCGCTAGTAAAGACGACTGCTAATTAAATAAGACCAAAGACCAAGCAGGTGGAATAAAATCATTGTAATCGATGTGGACCACTGGATTATTAAACAACAAGTACCGATGGACCAGTTATATAGCTCGACAAACCGACGTTCGAACAGCAATAAAAGTTTTCGAGGGGGCAGCTAGGCGTAGGACGTGAATCCAAATTGATGGAATAACAATCTGATAAAGTACAATTTTTTTATTTACATTTATTAAAAACTGTTATTTTGATATTACAAACAGAAAAAACTTCAATTTTATTTATTTGTATTGGGGTGCGGTGGGGTTAGCACACAAATCGACGATCGTCGATTGTTGGCATCGATCGATGGTGGAATGGATTAGTCGACGTCGATCGAGCTGCTTGAATATTCGAGAACCCCCCGCTCCACCGACCGCTATTTAAAATGTCGTCTAGATGAATTTAAAATACCTACGGTACATTTAGAGTCATAATAATTCGAGCAAGGGCGTACTGGTCAACAATAACGCGTCTGCTTCTATATACATTTTGAAAGACACTGGATGATGAAGGTGAAGCCGCAACCACATCGATAAATTGTTGATCGACGATTCAACAACGTTTTATCGACCATTATCCGTCGACCAGCTAAAGCTAACACACCATTCATCGATCGACGATCGATCGATTGGTGTCTTAACACCCTTAGATTGATCGGCATGTTCGTAGTATACGTCGGTCCGAGGATGCGTTAATGCATGTCTGTTGCGACAGTTCACGTGGATGGTTTATAGAGAGATTATAACATTGACTTACATAAATACTGCGTAACATAAAGACTTACTATTTTTTATCTTTTGTTTTTTAAACGATAGCGGGCTATAAGTATTTGTTCTATATTGCCGTCAGATAATTACGATAAAGGTTTTTTTATAAATTGAGAAAAAATTCTGCTGTGTATGTAATTTATAATTTTGTAGTTTTTACATCTACTAATAATATGTATATTATAAAAAGGAAAGATTTTTTTCTTTGTTTGTACTGAATAAGCTCCGAAACTAGTGGACCAATTTTAACCATTTTTTCGTCAATAGAAAGCTAAGGAAGCAATTTATTATGCTTAATTTATTTAAAAAAAAATAGAGATCCTTAAGGTGATACCTTGAAAATTTGGTGGATTTTCTATTTTCCATATTTTTTTAAGTTTTATACATTAACAACCATTTTTGGTATATGATTTTTGACTATATGGCCTTGGATTTTATAAAAGGAAAGCACGATAACATGTAATTTTCTCGACAGAAAAAAATTGCAAAGTAGGCTCTAATTTGTTATTCATTACACCACAATATTTTTACGAATAAGTTCATTAAATTATTTTTAAGGCATAGTAAATAATCATGTATAAGTTGTCATAAACCATTTTATATTGCATAACAAAGATTTGTTAAAATATAATGTTCGGCGCTTGCGCTGAGAAAACTATTGATGACATAAAAAATATGTACTACATGATTAAAGTACTCATTATTAGCTACAAAAATGTCCGCGTTGTAATATATCTAACTATCATAGTTAAGTCACAATAGCAGCTTTCGTTTTCTAAAATTTAATTAGATCACCGATAGAAACAAAAGTTGGTTACATTCGTTTCGTAAAAGTAAAGTAAAGTTACAGCCTATATACGTCCCACTGCTGGGCGCAGGCCTCCCCTCATTTCTGAGAGGGTTTTAGGGCAAGAAAGTGTCCACCGCGCTTCCCAAATGCCTGTTGGCTAACTTCACATGTCTTCGAAATATTTTTTTCTTATCCTCAGACATGCAGGTTTCCTCACGATGTTTTCAACACCAAATTTAATTTAAACCAACACCAATTTTAATTTAAAACACAACAAATCAGCACTTAAAATTGCAATTAACAAGTTCATTGGTGCTGGCGGGTATCGAACCTGGGTTACTCGCGTTTTGTTATATTTACAGCGAGCGTTAACCATCTGAGCTACCACGGCTTTACATTCGTTTCGCACTTAGTATTAATTCTTATTCAAAAAATAGTTCCCGACGTTCTCTACTCTATAGAGTATATGTTATGCGTTGTTAAGGAGTAACTTAGGCTACTTTTATTTTTGAAAAATAATTCGGGTTCCACACAAATAAATGAAAACCCATGAAATCCAATTGTCATAAATTTACGCGCAGGCGAATTCGCGGAGAACAGCTAAATTACCGTATTGTTAAAACCCTGACCTATGTCGCTACTACCGGATTAGAGGTACGTTAATACCTACGTATTTACCTTGTATTTACGTCAAAAATTCTTGATTTATCCTTATATAAACTAAAGTTCAAACGAACAAAGTCGTCTGTTTTCTCGTGTGGGTGCACACTGCACAAGTATTATTAACATAGTTAAAAGAACATCTAATGAGGATGCCGATATACTAAACTTTAATAGTTACTAAACATCACTGATTTTTTTTTAATGAAACTGAAATGATAAACGAACATGCAGTCCACTAATTAATAAGTGGCTAGTGCAGTCCATGGACATCTGCAGCCAACTTCAAACAAGTACTCTACTGTTACGTTGTCGCCTCTGAAGACTAAGATAGAATGCCTCATAGCCTATAATTATACTGGCTCTATCTACCATTCATACCGGAACATAGCAGTAGGTGTAGTCAATCGGCCGTCTGCAAATCACATTAAAAGATTTCATTACATAGATGGATAGATACACGCGAAGCTAATAAAAGCGTGTTAAACATTGCACCGCGATATATGTTATCAGTTTATCGACAAACTATTACGTATTGTTATTTTCGTTTAACAAACCACAACTTATTATCAAGCGCTGCCTTTAATGAGAAACTAACTGTGCACGTGACTTTGTTAGCATAGAATAATTTTTAGTAATTTTTTATTATACTGCCCTATTTGAATCTAGTTTTATTCACAATTTCATGGGTTTCCTTTTTTTTGCGTGGAACCTTAATGCATTTCCCAAAATAGAAAGTAACCTAATATACTCTTTATTAGGGATGTAATGATTCCGATACCGATATATCGGCCGATGTAATCGGTAGACCGATATATCGACATCGCCGATTATGTGCGTGATTAAGCGCGCGAAACGAATAACGTGCGCGCGACGTTCTTGCTCAGCTTAGCTACCTCACAATGTCTGTTTTCAACTGCAGGTCTCTTTCAAAATGATTAGCGTAACGGATTATATGCTAATAATTTAAACAAACTTTATATTAATAAATAAATGTTTTCTTTTGAATTAATGTTTTGAAATTTTGATTTGACATTTTGATTTTCAACCCTCTTAAGGTTCAGTCTCTAATAAATATAGGTAACTTTTATGCATAATAAAGAAAATTATTCATTATTTATTCGTTTTTTTTTCTATTTCTACTCAGTCATCGATAAAGGTATCGGTATCACCGATTATTTACTACGATAATCGGTATCGGTATCGTATCGGCACAGTTATGTATCGTTATATCCCTACTCTTTATCTATCTATCTACAAATGAAAGTCACGTTAAAATGAGTTTAGCCGTTTCTGAGGTTAGCCGGAACAGACAGACAAAAAAATTTAAAATATTTTTTGTTATAAGTACCTACCGTATGTACTTTCAAATACATTTAATGAAAAGCTGTTATGCCATTATAAAGCTATTTTGCCATTATAAACACTTAAATTTTATTTATTAGTATCGATTATGATAAGCGTTGGCAGACGTCCAAATAAAGCCCGACACTCCGGCCTAATTAGACGGTGACCGGCTCGTCCGGCATTTGTTAGGCTTTTTAAACTTGACTTTTACATTTTGCATGTATTTACATACGTAATATTGCGATTTTTAAATTAATATTTTAATGAATATTGAATGGTTAATTAATAAAGAAGACTCATTTATATGATAATTTTATGGTTATTTCATTAGAATGTAAGAAGATTTTATAGTAAATAATAAAAAGCATTGGTTTTACTTAAAAAAATCATGTTATACTAAGACTAAAAATTGAGGGTGTCCGGCCTTTTTAACAAAATGTCCTGCTAAGCTCGCTGGTCTGTCCGGCTTTTTGGTTTTAAGACCTGGCAACCCTAATTATGTTAATTGCGGTCACGTGACTGCCTACTCGACTGTTTACCAAGTTTATTATTCTATTGTAATATTATAGTTCCAACGCATCTGTAATATAATAGGACATATAATAGAATCCACTACACACACACAAACACACAACAGGGGTGTAATGTGCAGCCGCAGTCTCCTGAAAACAACTAACACAAACTGCTGTCAGCCACCGCAGTCTACTTCACCTTAAGACCGATTTACACTTCGACAAGTACAGTAGCGAGTTAACTTGTTAAGTTTGTACCTCGTTTGAACGGCAATAAGCGAGTTAACTAGCAAGTTAACGATTAAGTTGAACGGGATAGCCGGCCGAGCTATTTTTCGGCGAGTTAAGTGCGAAGTGCTGCCGTCCCGCGCGTCTCCCGCCACCCGCAACTAAACTCGCCGATCGTGTAAACGAGCGAGTTTATTTCGGTGCACAGAGTACTTTCTAATATACTGAAAGTTCAGTGCATAAGTTTACAGGACGCATTTGCGTGCCAAAATGTACAATTGTACTTTTAATGAAACTCTCCACAAAGTTTGTACGATACTGTTTGTTGAATATTTATACGTTTTATATTGAGTTTTATTAATAAAATGGACAGAAGATATCACGTATAAATTCGTACAGGAGTATTTAGAACACGAATGTTTATATAATAGTAGAAGTTCAAATTTTAAAGTTAAACCTGGTCGGGATGCTGCACTAATGAAAATTCTTAAAAACTTCTTTAACAACAACCATTAATACTTCTCTGACTGGATCATTAGTTCTTGACGTAATCCTAGGACCATCCGGAAAAATTCTGTAGTCTTGAAATGTCATACTCCAACGAACTCTATGAACTAATGTCCTTATCCTTAACTAAACTCGCCACGAAGACACTTAACCGTTTACTATCAACTGCCCTGTAACTAAACTCGCTACTGTACTTGTCGAAGTGTAAATCGGTCTTTACAATGCCTCGTATAGAGGCGAAACACCTGTCGTATTGTCGACGGTTGTGTGTCGTTCGTAGTGTGCTGGCGCTGGGATTGATGGCGAGAGGTGCTCATCAAACTGGGCAGGACACATCATTTTATTTAAATACGCGAAAATAAGCAAATTAAGTTCTAATAACTTCTATACAATGGATTACCGCAAAGTAACGCATGATTCTATTAATTATAATGAATTTTTTTGTGGTTGTCAATACGAATAGCAACCGTGGAAAATACACACAGAAGGTATTCTTTTTTTTAATTGGATATACTAATGGTGACAAACGAGCACACAGTCGACCTGATGGCAGGGACTGATATCGATATTTTGAAAATACCGATACTTCTCTAATAATATCGATATTGGTATTGATAACTCAATTAATTATCAGTATTTGGTACTGATATGTGTTATACCGGTATAAAAATACCGATACCTTTATCGATATCGGGTATCGATACTTATGATGACTGTGCGACGTTGCCAGACTTCGCAGCACGCGTCACGTGAAGCGGCAACGCTGCGTTGAGCGAGCAAGTAGTTGGAGCACAAACACAAAGAAAACGAGCGGAGTTGTAAACGCATCATTGCTTATCTAGTGATTGTTTTTTTTTTTAATAAGATTATTTAAAAAATTTGATACCTACTGAAAGAGATGGGACGAAAGAAAGAAAATCACGTCTACAGATACTTCGAGGTTGAAAAAACTAAATCAAAATCTAAGTGCGTGATTTGCAACAAGCACTTAAATGTAAGTACCTACCTACTTCGTTTCAATTTGTTATACTTACACATTACATTACATAGCTACTTATCAATAAAAACTAAGATGATTTGATGGAAAATCCATATAAATAAATCTGATTTTCGTCTAGCGTACAAATTATTAATACAATAAATTATGTACCTATACCTTATAATTGAAATTTAAGTAAACTAGGTCTTATATAGGTATTTATTATTTGTAAAATATTTTAATCATTTTAAATTAATTAATGTCAGTCTGTTTACGTTGTTTTAACATAAATCTGTAAGTAGGTAAATAAATGTTTTATAATCAATAGGTACCTACAACTATTTTAGTTAAATTCTTCGAATCATCTGCTATTGTGTTATGTATATTTAAAACTGTTATTTAAGTACTAGTCTACATACATACATACCTATTACCTACCTACCTTCCTAATAAAATTCTCACATTAGGTATTCATTTCATCAGATAAATTAAATACTAAATACTATTGGTTACTTAGAAAAACTTCAGAAATTCTAAAATGTGCATGTTATACCTATTAAAAGTAGGTCGTCTTGCGATGTAATTTGGAGGCAAGTAGTGCACACGAGCACACGACCCAGTAAGTAAAATAGTTCGTGGAATGTTAAGTTAAATAAACGTTTGGGGAATGTAAGTAAAATATAGTTTCTTATTAAAGTAGGTACACATTCAGAGTTATTTTCAAAATAGTAAATAATACCAGGCCTCTGTCACTCGATGTAAGTATTTGCGCTTACCATCACTTCACGATGGAGATAACCTTTTGTTACATACGATGCATTTTTTTTACATAAGCTAGAAAAAAATACCTATGTAGTTATTTTTTCTTTGTAGGTTCTTATGCCTATACCTGTACTATTATGTATTCTGTACTTACTTAGGAAAGTGACAAGGAGTTACCTACGTGAGCCGCTAAACAAGATCGGCCTTACTTTGTATTATTTCTTGTAGATTTATTCGAAAAATACACTAATCTTCAGAAACTTTTATTACACTGTACTATAAATTATAGCATGAAACTCTCTGAGTCGTTCACATAATTATTGTTTACCCAAATTTGTGTATAAAATACTTTTAAGAAATGCCTATTTCTTTATAAAAAAAATATAGTACCTAAAATGACTGTATGTAATATATTAAATTTTAAAATGTTAAATTTTAAGTAATTAAAGTTGCTTAGTTTGTTAGTGTTGAAAACGTTTTTGAAAAATGTTTTTTTTTTTAAGAAATACATTGTCTAACAAGGGTTATTCCGAAAATCTCCACAGGCTTTTCCCACTGGTGGGGATTTCAAGCCCCACTAACTATTAGTATGAAAAATTAATTTTAATATATTAAGGTTTAAAAAATGATACAAAATTAATTAATTTCATATTAGTAGGGGATTAAATCCCCGACAGTGGGGAAGGCTGGTAGGGATTTCCGAAGTGTCAAAATAAATGCTTATTAACTATTATTACTAGGCTTTTAAATAATATGAATGTTAGGTACATCTCATATTCCACAAATACTACCTTTATTTGTCTTTTCCTGGAAAAGTTAACTTTATCCTCATCTCATGTTGTCTTCTCTGTTACAGAGTATCAACAGTTCCAATCTTCTTAAACATCTTAAAATACATAAAAAAGAGTATAAAGAAGTACAAGAAATTAATATGAAACATAGGGATACAAAAAAATTGACACCTAATTCTGAAATTGTTACCAGAGAGTGTACGAAACTTATTTGTAATCATGGGCTCCCTCTGTCACTTCTCAATTATGAAGCATTCCAAAATATTTTATCTTTAATACCTGACTGCAATATAAAAGTGAGTTCTCGAACTATTAGAAACAACGTCATAGAAACTGCTGCAACATTACGGTATGATTTAGCCAAAGAACTCCAGAACAAAATGATTTGCATAAAAATAGACATTGCATCACTTTCTTTGAGAAGCTTTATGGGAATAAATGCTCAATACATAGAAAATGGAGATATTATATTAAAACATTTGGCCATGATTGAACTTTTTGAAAGACATACTTCAGAGCATTTGAAATACCAAGTTTTGGATGTTCTTCAACGATTCCGAATTGGTCTAGAAAACATATACAGTTTCACAACTGATAATGGATCAAATATGATAAAGATGAGTAGATTAATCAACGAAGAAAATCAAAACGTTTCTGCTGATGCTGTTCGCGAAGAAAGTGCAAACGCAAATACTGAAATGGAAGACGCTGTCGTCTTTGAAGGTCAAAGTTCGGATTCCATGATGATCTCCACAGTTGATATTGAAAATCATTCAGCGTATTCGGATTCGGACACTGATTATTATGACGGTGACACGGGATTTGACACCGAAAGAGAAGAGCAATTCACTGAAACCATTACCTCAGCACTGTCAGTGCACTGTCATGAAAATACAACTCAGCAGAGAAGTATAGCAGTAGTAAGATGCGCTGCACATACATTACAATTAGCTGTACTAGATGCTTGCGATGGTGCTGATATTAAGCAAGTGATTGACGGTGCTCGACAAACTGCTAAAAAGTTACGGACACAAATACACTCTAATATTATATCCAAATCGGGAAAAAATCAAGCTATTCTTGATAGTCCTACAAGATGGAATTCAACTGTGGATATGATTCAGAGATTAATAGACCTCAAAGAAATTTGTGAAAATTCCGTTGATTCCAGCTTACACCTGACGGAAACTTTTTGGAATTCATTAAAGAATTATATGGATTCTTTGTTGCCTGCTAAAGAACTATCAAAATTATTACAACAGGAGCAGCTAACAATCAGTGACTTTTATTTACATTGGTTGTTGTGCAAAATTAAGTTAAAAACCATTGATACGGACTTGAGCATTTTGTTAGTAAGTTATATGGAAAATAGGGAAAACATGTTACTTAACAACGACGCATTTATTTGTGCTATTTTTTTGGATGGTAGAATCAATGCAACACTGGCTGAACATCAGCAACTTAATGCAAAAGGAAAACTGTTAGATTTACATCTTCATTTGCAATATTTGGACACTGACAAAGAAAATTTGCCTCCTTCTTCTTCTACGTCTGCTTCACAAACAGAAACAGATAGTGCTCGAACTTTGTTAGAAGATTTTCTTAGCACAAAGTATGTGGAGGCTCAAAGTGATATTCAGAACCTTATAAGACTAGGAACTGATAACATGCGCCCACATGGATTCAAAAACTTGGATGACGAAATTGCTATGTTTCTTAAGGAACCTCTTCTTAAGTCGACAGAAAACATATTAAATCACTGGGGGTCGAAAAAAAACACTTATCCTCGTCTCTATAAATTGGCATGCATTGTTTTATCTTGTCCAGCCACTCAAGTCAGCGTGGAGCGGCTATTTTCTTCTTTGAAATTCGTAGTTTCGAAGTACCGTTTTAATTTAAAAAGCAATTTAATAGAAGATATTATGTTTAGTTAAGAGTTAATTGAGCAAGTGGATGAGTTCGTATATTTGGGATGTGTATTCAGCAGGGATGGGAGATATGATAAGGACATTGAACGACGAGTGAATGCAGGAAATAAAGTAAATGGGGCTCTACACTCTATTGTGAAAAGTCAGAATGTGTCAAAAAAGGCACGTATGGCAATTCACAGTGCTGTATTAGTCCCTACTTTAACGTATGGTAGTGAAAGTTGGGTGTGGCAGAAGAAGCACGAGAGTAGAATAAATGCGGTAGAAATGCGGTCGCTAAGGAGTATGTTAGGGCTGAATCTGAGTGACAGGGTGAGAAACTGTGTGATAAAAGAAGAGTGTGGTTTGCAAGATGATGCGGTGACCAGGATTAAGAAAGGAATGCTTCGGTGGTTTGGTCATGTAGAAAGAATGAATGCGGAAAGACTGACAAAGCAAATATATGTTGCAGAAGTGAATGGAAGAGTCGGAAAGGGACGTCCTAGGCGGAAGTTTGTCGACCAAATTGGCGATATACTAAAAATGGGCCAAATTAAGAGTACCCTTAACCGACGAGCATGTATGCGTAGGTATATGAATGTGGAAGAGGCGAGAAAGGTATGTCAGGATCGTGCTAAATGGAATTCTGTAGTCTCTGCCTACCCCTCTGGGTGACAGGCGTGAGTGTTTATGTATGTATGTTATATTATGTTTATTCGGAATAATAAAATACATAACAAAAATAATTAACAAAAGAAGCCAAATAATTTGTCAGAAAATTTCTGTTACTTATTAACAGATAGTTTTGCTAATCATATTATAAAAGAAAATAATAAAAAAGTTTAACGTTATCTTTTAGTATTAGTAATTATACGTTTTCTTTGGCAAAAATAAACAGAATTAATCAAAATCAACAATTTTCGGGAATCCGTGCTTTACCCCCTTATATAATCATGTTTTTATCTATCGAATTTAAGCAATTATAAGTAGTAGATAAATTTATATTTCGCAACTTTATCAAAATTTTCTTTAGAAATGAAATAATTTTTAGACTTCCCTTACAAATTTGTCAGCTGACTAAAATGTTTTGCTTGGATTTTTTTTTATTTCTGAAGAAAATTTCAATAAATAGTTGTTTGACGTTTTGAATTTTTGTCAAATTTTTGAGATCAATAGTACCAATAAATGTCAAAATATACTAAAACACTTTGTTTCATTTACAATTTTATTTCAAAAATTTGCCTTTTCAAAAGTTGTGTTCAGCAGTCGTAGCGCGTAAGCATTTTTAGCACTTTGGCGAAAACGCCAATGATAGTCTATCATTTTCTAACATATACTAGCTGTAAGCGATAGTCTGACATATCCGTTGATCGCAAATTGTTAAAATCCTTATGCGGTACGACTGCAGAAGTATTCCTGAAGTGTTTAATAACACTCTTTAACAACATAATTGTTTTAATTAAGATTTCCAGGTTTGACGTGGATGACTTTTATGTCGTCCTTACTATGGCTCCCTTTTAGTCCATCTACAATTTTTAAAATATGGCGATAGGCAACAGTTCTCATACAAGGGTGTAAAAATTGCAACTCTGTCATCAGTACTTGGCAAAAATGATAATTTCTTTTGTCCACTATTTCGCATTGTACGCAATCTGGGCAAACGGAATTTGGAATTTGGTGCGCCGATGACAATTTATTTTCACAATCATGTTCCGGAGGTGAGTCACAGTCCACTGGTTCCTCAGAATTATGCCTTAAAGGTGAAGATCCTAATTGATTTATTGACGAATCCAGTATTTCATTTTTCGGCGGCGTAAAACTCTGTGACAACGGTTCTTCTACTCGTATATCTTCTGGTATATTTTTTGTATGTCTTCATTATCTTCTGGTTCGTATACTGGAATAGGTTTATTCGTTTCCGATACTTTTGTCAATTTTCCATAGTAATTTGTCGATTTCGAAATACTTTGGGACATTTTAGTGTCTTCCGAGTCAAAAACAATGGGTAATAGTTTCCTTTTCATGCCTGCAAAAAAGTTTGTTATGTCAATTGAACTGGTGTTTTAATCAAATACTAATAAATGCGCCTGACAACATACACATTGTCGGTCTCAAAGAGGTTTCGAAGAACGTCGTTATTAGAGGTATCGAACAACGGATACACTGGGGGCGTCTTCCAGCAATACCCAAACTAAGGAAAAATTGAGAAAAGTAGTTTTTCTAAACTTCACCACACTGGTAACTTGACCACAGAGGTAGTCGGCGTTTTTAATATAAGCAACTTCAGTAAAAGTCATGATTTTTAAGTTAAGGTGAACACAAAACAAATCTGTGATTTACTTAAATAAATATAATATATGATAATATGATATAACTAGCTGTTCCCCGCGACTTCGCCCGCGTGTTATTTGGGCTTTTAATTTTTTTGCACGGAACCCTAATTGTTTTTCTAAAATAAAAATAGCCTTTCACTTTCACTTTCATATGTATTTGGTAAAAAGCTGTAATTTTCAAATTACAAATAGACACTTCAATTTTATTTATTTGTATATATATATCGTATATTATGTATAATATAGTTAATATAATAAATTCCAGAATAACCCAAAATATAATTGGGTAGTAATTAATGTTACCCAATTATATTTCGGGTTATTCCGGAAATCCCCACTGGCCTTCCCCACTATCAAGCCGATCTTCCTTGTATTACATACTGGATGTTACAAAAAGGGTACTTATAAATCCGAAATTTTTTTTTGATATCCCATACAAAATTAGGCACGTGACCAGACAATTTGTATAGGTGATTGAATTTTTTTCGGATTTTGATAAGTATGTGTTTCTTCGGAGAAAGTTGTTCAGTTTTATGAGTAGATTTACCTCCCTTCGGATGTATACCCTTTTTGTAACACCTAGTATATTCAGGGATACGGAAAAGGACATGGCCTACTTTTTATCCTGAAAAAAAAAAGTTTCTTTAAGATGATAAAAGTTACGCAATTTAACTGTAATTCACGCGGACGAAGCTACAGGCAAAAAGCTAGTTAAAGATAAATTAAAGATACAAACCAGACATCTTGCTTGAAGAATAATCACTTGTTTGAACAGGAATCACATCAATTACTTAAAAATAAATATACGTATATAAAAATAATAATACGCGTTAAACAATTTGAACACACGCAAACAGAACGTACTTACGTATGACCGCGTACCTTACCTATGACCGTTGATGTTAGAGAGAGTAAATAAGACGCGAGAACGAGGAATTTATTTTTATTGTATCGATATATTGGTATCAGTATCAATATCGATAAACTGACCGATAAGTATCGATATTTTTGTACTGAAATCAAATATTGATACCAATATCGATAAATCGATACCGCAATATCAGTACTTATATCGATAACCCGATATCGATACTTGCAAAATATCGGTATTACAGTCCCTGCCTGATGGTAAGTGGTTGTTTTGGCCCGTAGACATCTACATCTATCATCGATTACGAATCAAAATGCAGATGCGTTGTCATCCCTGAGGACTAAGATGAAATGCCTCGATTCCAGTAAAAAGGGTCTCCGGTACTCTATACTCACCATATGAAACACAGTAGCAGTAGCGTTAAGCTGCTATTTTACGCTGGTATTCTGTGAGAGCGTCGTGGTCCTTCCCCGCCGAGCCGACCTATTCGCGCTACAACTATTTATTTATCTATTTAATTTATTTTTATGTTATAGAAAACCAACAGGTTACAAATCTTAAGTAAATAACATGTTAAATTTACAAGAAGCCAATAACAGGTTCTCACTAATAGAAATACACTAACGTATCTTTCGTCGTTTAAAGGACATAGCACAAATACGTGCAACAAAAATAGAGTCCAATTTAAATGTACAATATACATAAATTTAATAAGTGGAACAATCAATAATAGATACAAAAGGAAAGGAAATGAGGGATAAACGCTCAACATAATTTTTCTTACAATAAATTAAATTGCGACACAAAAAACTCTCGACTTAATGCCTGCCTTGCTGATACAGAGCTGGTATTAAACAAATCAAAATCAAGCTTTTTGCATAAATTATTAAAATTTTTATTAGACCGATATAAGAAAGTATTTCTTCCATAATTAGTTGATGAAGCTGGTAAGTAGAGTAATGCATTCGTTCTAAGGTTCACTGTAGGCGTTCTCAGTGATATTTGTGATAGCAAATCAGATCAGTCATCATTGCCAGAACAGATTTTCAATAAAAATACAATGTCAGGACACTCCCAACACTTTATCAGAGGTAACAGATGATGCTGTTTGCATTGAGATAGTCTTCTGACGGGTAGTTTCTATGGGCACGATAGCAAAGATATCGTATGAATTTACGTAGAATACTTTCAATCCGTGAAATGTATGTATACAGATCTGCGAAACATATTCAAGCGTACTGCGGACGTAACTATGTACGGTACAAGATTGTACCAGTAATATAGCTGCAGTATGGCTCTACCACGTAAAAGGACACCTATGTTAGTGGACTTGAAAGGCTGTAATGGTTTTGATTTATTATCGCGATTATTCTGATTGTTTTGGCGTAACTTGAGCTGTAAGGCATAACCTTTTTACCCGATTGTCTCGGAAGAAGGCAACGTTTATTGAGAGTACGTACTCGTATGTGTATTTCTTTGACACGCTTTATAGCCTAAACGGTTTTACGGATTTTAACTTAATGAGGTATCGTTAGATTTGTCTTTACTGTGGGAGTTACATAGGTTATGTAATGTTTTTATATTGTATCTGCTAATACAAAAAGGAGATTCTATTCCGTAAACTTTTTAACGCCGTCTGATTTTTTCATTACTGTTTAACCATTAAACATTAATCATTAAGCTTTTGATGGCTCCGTGGCGCAGTGTCATAACAGTGGGTTACATTGCTAAGGGCCGCGGGTTCGAATACCGCATGGAACAAGTATTTGTATGGTCTACAAGTAATTGTTCCGGGTCTGGATGTTTGTCTTTGTGAAATTTATGTTTTTAAACCTCCCCCACGATACAGGAGAAAATCCTAGTGTGGTACGAATTTTGATTCGATTTTTCCCGGACTGCGTTAAAAAGTATATTGGAAAAAAGCCTTCCACACCCTATTTTGTATTTTCAGATGCAATACATAGATATTATATGGCCTACGTCACTCCTATAATTAAGAGGAATCTAACGACAACTCATATGTTAATCTGAATTATACTCCTGTTCACTCGGGACCTTAATGGCGGGAAAATTTGTAAGTTAGAAAATTTTTTGCTATATTGCAAATTTTGCTATATTTTCACTTTGAGACAATATTTATGGATAAAACTTACAGGAATTCTTGTTGAATGTATAAACTATCGAATAAAATTATTTTTGGTTGCTAGAAATTGTAATAAAATACGTAAATTACCCTGTATAGCATAGTAGTAGTATATACTTCAATTTTAGTGACAAAATTACTACTAATTTGAATTCTACACTTTTGTTTTTGGAGAAATTTATATGAAAATGTTTGGAAATATGTATATTTTATGTTTTATGTGTTTCCATTCGTTACTCATACCAAAATATAAAAAAATTAAAAAAAATAATAATAATATTTTATCTGTATGACATTTCGAACAATATTTCAAATATATTTTTGTGTGAATTTGAAATAAATACAACGTCAAGTTATATGAAATATGTAAGAAAACTATTTTTACTTACATTTTACACTAAAAATAAATGAGAATTTGAAAAATAACACATTTATGACCCAGCCGCCAAAATGGGCCTTACGGATTTTGAAGTACTTTTGGCAATTTACTTTTCACTTTTTGTACCACAAATTATATATCTACGTGTTTACTATATTACAAGGAATATAAAAAAGTATAATACTTTCGTTTATAGTCCAGACACAAATATAAAATTCTATAAAAAAGACGGAGCACCTTCATCAAAGCGACACGTGGAACGTCGAAAGTTCAGAGTGATTTCTTTTTTTTTCTAAGAAACATTGCCAGATTATGGTTTAAAATAAAAGAGCATATCTTTGTCTTTGATACTATTATCTATTACATAGTGTCTTTGGTTTTGTTTAAAACGAAAAAAATAGTTTTATCATAGGTACACACTTTTACATAATGCTGATCAAATTCGTGTTCTACTGAGCGAACGGAGTACGATCTAAAGTGCGCATGACTTGGTTAATACTTGTATTTGAAGTTATCGTTACCAATTTGGCATGTAAGAAACATTTATGGGCGTACGTTTGCCGTTTTGCTAGTTGGTGGCCATGATCGGCGCTAACACCCGGAAACGTTTGTACGTTTAGAATTGTTATAAAATAGGTATTATTATCAAACCACCGTCTACCAGGAAACCATAAACATTTATCTGACATTTTGCTTAATAGGCACATACAATGGTTTTCTTGCTGATTTCAATTTCTCGCAAGGTCTCTCCCAGTAGGGACTTGTTAAAGCGACGGTAGCCCTCTTGACTTTCAAAAAGTACTTTGTAAGGGCCAGTTGTTGCTTAAAATGTTATACGTAGTAGAGCCAATCTGCAGCTATAATATGGTTGTAACGCGTATGAGATGGCTCGACCGGTGAAGGACCACGCTCTCACATAAAGTCAGCGTAAATAGCAGCATAATGCTACTGTGTTTTGTATGGTGAGTGTAGAAAATCAGAGCACTTTTAATAGAAACTGGGCGTTCCATCTAAGTCCTGTTGATTCTTAATCGAGGTTAAATGTAGATGTCTATGAGCCACAGCATCCACCTACCACCAGATGGACTGTGTGCACGATTGTCATCCATATTCTATGAAATAAATTACTGAATTATCTATTATTAACCGAACTGAATATTCTATTATTAACCGTGCTCATTTTATACCATTCACTTTTGTATCTAGTATACGTTAATGTAAAGCCATAAATTATTTTATGTAAGTCAGGTTTCAACTACTGTTACTATTATTAGAATGGCAGTGAGCTAACAGTACACTTGTCGCCGAAATGTGACAGTGGATATAGTAACAGATAATAAAAGGTTGTGCCGCTTCAGACGGACTCCTCCATAGACAGATCCCTAGCATAACTAGTAAAGTGTTGTGTTAATGCTAACCTTAGTTTTTGCCCAAGGCGCGTGTTAGCTACGAGTAGATTTTTGAATACGTTTAATATACTTTAAAAAGTGGTAGTGTTACGCTGTAGTACTATTAAGGTGCCGCCTACTCACCACAACTCTCACAGAATACCAATATGAAATAACAGCATGATGCTGCTGTGTTTCGTGTGGAGCATCTAGATCTTGGTTCTGAACAAGTGCGATAAAGGTGACAAACGAGCACCTGATGATAATTGTTGGTTTTTATAGAATAAGGGTGACAAGAGAGCACGTAGTCCACCTGATGGTAAGTGGATGTTGTGGCTCATAGACTTCTTCATTTATCCTCGATTGAAAATCAAAATGCAGATTCCTTGTCAACCCTGAGGACTTCGGTGGAATTTATTATTTTCGGCAAAAAGGGTCTTCGGTTCTCTTACACTCACCACACGAAATACAGTAACATCAGGGTGCTATTTTACGCTGGTATTTTGAAAGAGCGTTGCCCTACTTCGTGCTAGCCGACCCATTCGTGCTGCACCTAATATAGCTTAAGCGTGCGCTCTCATGTGCAAAATAGGTGTGTTTATTAGTAGTCACTTTATATCCATCACCGCCTGTGTCACACTTACTTTTATTGTAAAAGAGTCACAGATGAAATGTATCGTTACTTTTATTGTAAAAGAGTCACAGATGAAATGTATCGTGTAGTGGCGGTGAAGAATATCCACTACCCAATATTATCGAGAGGCCTCGTCGTCATTGTAAGAGGCGACAGAGCGAAACAAATCAGGAGATGGGTGGCAATGTCTTCGTAATAACGACAAAAACAAAAAAAACCTGCTCTTGTAAACCTGCTTGGCAACTATTTCAAATATCTTTTATTCCCTTATTTGGCAATTCATGGGGGAGGCCTATGTTCAGCAGTAGACTTTAACAGGCTGTAACGCCAGCAGATTACAGATAAAACACATATAACTAACTGGGACCCGGTGGGTGCGTTTGTTGCAGAGCTTGATCAACATGGCGTACTGCACGCTGGGCGTGATCGGGTTTGCGGTGCAGCGGCTGGTGTTCGGGACGCTGCGCGTCTCGGAGGCGCAGCGCGTCAAGGACAAGTTCTGGAACTACGTGTTCTACAAGTTCATCTTCGTGTTCGGCGTGGTGAACGTGCAGTACATGGACGAGGTGCTGCTGTGGTGCTCCTGGTTCACGCTGCTCGGCTGCCTGCACCTGCTCGCGCAGCTGTGCAAGGACCGGTTCGAATACGTGAGTATCCTTTGTTGTCTTACACACCGGAATAGAAAAATGCGCGGATTTAAATACATTTCTGTTGTAATCACGACAGTTTTCTATTCAAAAAAAATGAGTCTTATTAGGGGTTGCAACTTAATTTACCTACAACGAGAGAAAATTAGCCTGGGACATCATGAAGGGTAAATGAAGTTTTTTTTAAACTTTATTAAACTCGCAGTTAGTGGCAGCAGCGATCAGCTTCAATTGGGCTTCAACGATATCTTAGGATGTAGAAGGCTACGGTCTTCCTTCATCACACTTCTACTTAATTTTTATAGTATATGTACAGATGGGATCGACACGACACACTCACTAACGCTTAATTAAGCGTTAGTGAGTGTGTCGGGTATTCCAAGAGAAAATCAATGTAATGTATTTACATTGATTTTCTCTTGGAAGGTGAAGACAAGAACAGCCATTACCGATTCAGCTAGTCTTTTTCTTTCTACATGATGTAGGAATATCGATTAGAGTATCGATTGCTTTTTATAGATGCTTTTGTTGTAGGCCAACTGATGGCGCTATAAGTTTAGTTTTGCATATTAATTGAAGGAAGGATGCGATAGGAAAGTAAGTAAGGCTAACCGGTCGGCAAAGGAAACGAAGGCAACGGTGGATGAATAAATATGGATGACTGTTTTACCACGTCAAAATGTCACCATTCCATAGTTTGACAGGTAGAGATTGCTTACAGGCATTAAATACGTCCTTTGTAACATTTCTTAAAGGTGAATATAATAGATATTATAAAATGTAACAGACTAGCAACCCGCCCCGGATCCGCCTGGGTTATATTAAAAAAAACTTCAAGTTTCGGATGAAATGCTGCTAAAATCACTCCTTCGTGCTTTCCAATACATGTGTGTTAGACGCCGCTAATTTCGTGACTCCGGGCAGCTACTAAGAATTTCTTGATAGAAAAACACAATTACTGCTTTTGGCCCGGACCGGGTATTCGAACCCGGGCCCTAATGATCATCAACCAAATTTACGAGCACTAGACCGACGAGGCAGTTCAATAATAATTATAACAAAAAAGAAATTATGAATAATATAAATAACAAATAATTTAAGAAGTATGAATAAACACTAAGTAGTAACTGCACGAACTAATTATGGCAAAAAGAAAAACGTTATTGTTTGAGGGAGGCACAACTGTTCAATAAAATTACAGCAGACATAAAAACTGCAGTAACATTTAAATATGTTTAAAAGGAAACTTAGCAAATAAGTACGTAAAGTGTAATTCTCTTTATTCTGTGGTAATATGTTCTCTGTAATCTTTCCCATCCACTGTAATCCTTCCCATCCATTTAAATTCCTTTACTATTCCCATGCGAAAGTTTTGAGATTATCAGTAAATTTAATATAAAAAATGCCTGGTAACAATATTAATAATACAAAATTTTTGAACAGGTCTTTCATTGTCCGTCTAAGTAATGCGCTACCTCTGTCAGCGAATCGGTCGGAATGGTCGCCCTAACCCGGAAACCGTCTTGTTCGGGAGGCTGGAAGTCGTCGAGTTTGCGTGAGAGACGATTCGTAATGACTCTCGAAAACAGCACGTAGACGCGGCTTAGAAGGTAAATCGGTCTGTAATTCTTCAAGAGAGTGTTGTCGACTTTCTTGAAGAACAAGACCACCGCACTTCTGCTCCACGCCTCCAGAGTAGTGCCACCATAAAGGACGGAATTGCAGAGCTTCTAAAGGACTTTAAATACCAGTTTTCCACCCGCTTTCAGAAGCTCCGCTGTAATTTCATCCTCGCTTGGGGCCTTGCCGATTTTAAGGTGCTGGGGAGCCACTTTATTCTCACTTAGAATGACGTCCGGGATATCATCGGAATAGTGTCGGATACGACTTGCTTTTGAATCGTTACTCACACTTGCGTGTGGCTCCAACGATGATGTGTACCCATAGAACCTCTCAATCTCACTCAGAATCTCAGGTGTCCCAGAAACGATGCCGCCACACCTAGTCTTCAGCTTTGACAGTTGGCTCTTTCTAGCAGACAGATCTCTAGCAAAGACTTTGGAGCCCTGGTTCCGCTCGATCGCTTCTTCAATACGAGCAGCATTAAAGTTGCGTAAGTCCTGCCGCATGCATTTGGAGATCTGTCTGTTCAATTGCTTGTATGATGTCAAATCTGCTGACGACTGCAGCTTCATCTCCCGTCTAACAGTCATGAGATTAAGAGTGTGATCGGGGAGTTTTTGTGTTCTTTTGCGGCGGGTCTTGCAGAACTTAAGCTCCGACCGCATGGACAGTTTCCACGAGCTTGTCATTTATGTCATCCACTGCATTGCAATCTTCTAGGCACTGAAAACGGTTTTGTAACTCGAGCTGAAAAGTTTCGGGATTTAGCACGAGGGGGACGGAGCGTTGACTTCATTAGACGAGATCTCTCCAACTTAACGTTTAGGTTCAGTGTGCCTCTAACCATTCGGTTATCGCTGCCATAGTTGAGACATAGCTGAACACTTTTTGTCTAGACGTCATAATGAAGTTAATCTCATTTTTTGTAGATCTGTTGGGGCTCGACTAGGTCCACTTTCTGTGAGACCGCTTTTGGAAGAAAAAGTTCATCATAAAGAGTCCCTATTTCTCCATGAAGTCGGCCAGCTGCTGGCTCCTTGGGTTCCGTTGCCCTATCGCTAATTTCCCTACCTTCAGCTCACCAACCTTTCTTGTGCCTTCTTCTTTTAGTCTTCGGTTGAAGTCTCCCATTAACACCGTATAAAGAGTTTTGGAGGAATGCACGGCTCTAGTCCTAATGTCCTCATACATTTCCTCCACCTCCTCATCGGGATGTGCCGACGTTGGTGCGTAAACCTGTATGAATTTCATTGAATACCGTTTGGTGGTTCTGAGTATAAGGTATGCAACCCTCTTCGACACACTCCCAATCTTTACAAAGTTGTTAACGAGACTAGTGGACAATAAATCCTACACCTCCTTGGGATAGATGGTCGCCCTCCCGGTGATAGAACAAGTTGGCGGATTTGAGAATCATCGAAGTCTTCCTCCTCTCTTCGGACCTTGGATAATCCTATAATATTCCAGCACAACTTGTCTCTCTCTTCTTCCAGCTCCAGAATCCTCTCGTCAGTCCTCAGGGTGCGTGCGTTATATGTTGCCAGGTCGATTCGTCGTAGGTGGCAGCCGAACCTCCACCGGAGATTCTTAGCACTCCCTGCCCCACCGTTACCATGGTCGCCACTGTAACCAGGAATAGCGGGGCCGGCGGAGACTGGGGCCATCTATTTGCGTCGTTGCTCACGAGGGGTATATTGCCATAGTTGCCACGCTTGGCGAGCGGGTTGACAACCGCAGTTTTTTTGTTATACAGTTGCTGCTATCAGGAACATGCTGCTACCCATCTTCTTTCTGTTTCTCTCCGTCGCCTTTTACGACTCTCACGGAAAGATATAGGGTAGAGGATATTCTTAACCGCCACTACACGGCAAGTAAACGTACATAATTTTCATAATATAATAATCATATAATCAATAATTTTTTTGAAAAAAAAAAACGTTTACAGCTTCGTCTCTCTTTTTGTAATGCGTGGTATTCCTGACACAGCATAGCTTCATAAAAGGACCGTCTAAGATATAGGAGAATTGTGGTACGATGGACTATTGATTTCGAAAAAGCTTTCGATCGTCTAGACTACGACCTTCTGTTTCACAAGCTCGTTTTGCTTGGAATTCAAGGAGACCTACTCCAGTTAGTGTGCTCCAAACTTTCTAACAGCTCTCAGACAGTAGTTATGAGGCGGATACAGATCCGGTTATATCCGTTTCTATAATGCGTACATCTTTGTCATTGCCAACTGTTTTATCTCATTCCAATCACTTATTATATCATTCATTCATCATTACAGCCCTTCACAAGTCCACTGCTGCTAAAATATATATCTGGCATTTCGTTCTGGTTAAGATTGTAGAATGTTACAATGTGATTTGGATAGCTTGTTTTCTTTTTATCAACACGATACGATACGTCAATATCAAAAATGTCAGAATATAAACTTTACGCGCAAGAAAAGACCAATTATTGGTTTTCCTTATACCTTTATTAATCATTAATCAGGTGGACTGCGTGCTCGTTTATCACATAATGCTATATAAAAAATATTACCGTGTCGCTAGGTAATTAGTTAGCCCCGACCCTTTTCTCTTAAAGTTATTTTTGTCCGTAATCTAAAAGGCTTTGACTGATTTAACTTATTTTATCGACTTAACCACATCTTTAACTCTAATTCATTTGATTTGTCAAAATAATGTAGTTGTAAATAATGTTGTTGTTCCAAGAAAGTATTGTCAATGTCATTTGGGCACTGCACCCTGTACACGGCTGAATAATTTATCATTTAATGGACGAACAGTTTGGGGACATTGGCCGCTATATTATAACGGGCGACAAGAATAAACGAAATATTGTTTAATGTGCAGAGTTCAAATCCCTAGCGAATATTATTTTGATAATAAGTTGAAGAGATATTTTAGAAATTTCAACAAAGGTTTTGTAAATTTTTGGTATCCGCCTCGAAATTAGGTTTAAAAAAAAACGCCGTGATAGCTTAGAGGCTTAGCGCTTCTTGTAAATTTCACAGTACGCGAGCAGCAATCCCCGCCGGCGCCTATGAATGTGAAGGATGAAGAAAAGCTGCATGTCTGAGGAATAAAGAATATATTTCGAAAATATGTGAAGTTCCCCAATATGCATTGGGCGGCGCGGCGGAAATTTCTTAAATTTCCTTGCCCTGAAACTAGCTGAGTAATGAGAGCCTGTGCCCAGCAGTGGAACGTAATATATAGGCTCTAACTTTAACTAAATTAAAATAAAAGTTAAGGAGAAACACATGTGGTGAATGTATGAATGTTGGTTAGCCCTTATTGAATGTTATCAAAAAGATCCATACAAAAGCAGCAGCGGTTATATATAACATTGTAACTTATAACCTACACAGGTTCACATTGAACTTTGATCTCTATTTTAACTATGTTCCCATCATCCTATGGAACTCAATTACACAAAACAGGCACCTCTTCTACGGTCTACTCTAACAGTGCTAGTGTATCTCCGGCGGTAACATCATAGGAACCCTTCCGATTATTTTCTTTTTTTAGGGGATAAAAAGTGTTGCACGATACCAAATTATGGCCATAAGAAGGGTGACCAAAAAGCTTAACCGGCTTTCAGAAAGTCCCTTGTTTTGAGCGCTGAATGCGCAGGCACGTAGTCATGATGAAGCAATAGCCCGTAGAGCCCCGTATACGGCAGCTTGTCGCTCAAAACGAAAATTAAAACTCCGAGCAAGCATTTAGAAATACACCATTAGTCATACTCATCTGTTGATGTGAAAAGCTGCTCTCTGCTGAAGTGAGATCTACCATAAGGGGGTGCTTATGCTATACAGGCGATTTCCAATAATCTCCAGGGATCGCCAGTTTCTTGAGTAGTGCTGTTCTGTATCGATGAATTGGAGAAAAAAAAACAATATAACGCATGGTAGTGCAGCAGTAGTAAATGTTCGACTGCGACAATATGAGCCACTGGTTTGAATCATACCGGTCAAAAAATAGTCGCGTACAAATAAATATTTCTGATCAATCTACAATTTATGAATGTATTGTAAAATCCTTCTTTTTTATAGGATAGGGTGACAAACGAGCACACAGTCCACCTGATGGTAAGTGGTTGCTGCGGCCCATAGACATCTACATCTATCCTCGATTACGAATCAAAATGCAGATGCGTTGTCACCCGTGAGGGCTAAGATGGAATGCCTCGTTTCCAGTAAAAAGACTCTCCGGTTCTCTACACTCACCATACGAAACACAGCAGCATTGAGCTGCTATTTGACGCTGGTATTCTGTGAGAGCGTGGTGCTTCCCCGTCGAGTCGACCCATTCGAGCTACAACTATACTACTAATATAACTTCCTCTACCACGTGTTAATAGTCTGCCATGCAGGAGACATTTCAAGTGCAGGGCTATTCATTAAAATAAAAAATAATTTGTTCATACAATTCACTACTTACTTACTGCATGATTTTTTTACCGTTTGGAAAAAATAGGGTGTGACATGTGAATGGAATAGAAGCCTATGGCACTGATTTTTTGTAATGTTTTATTCTATTTTACATTAACATATTATTAAATTGATCTATAAATAAATACTACTAATTGGGTGCGTATTGTTTTTATTTCGATAGTTATGAATTAATTTATTTATTTAGTTCAAAAATTTTGTTGTTATTTTTTTAGTACCGAAAGTTTATTTCAAATTAGTAGTATTTATTGACAGATCAATTTTGTAATTTTTTAATGTAACTTAAAAAAATATTGTAAAATATCAGTGCCATAGGCTTCTATTCCGTTCACCTGTTACATCCTTTTTTTTTCCACGCGGTGAAAAAAGTCACCTGTATATGCATGGCAAACAACCTCATGACTAATTTTAGACTGTCTTTAATAACGTATATTATGTTGTACATATTTATATAGTCACATTTTCAGTTTGATCAATTTTCAGTAGAGAGGTTTAGATCAACCCAGAGCATAGCACATGGACACCTGTGACCAAATGAAACACAGAGGGCTACAGATGCGTTGTATCTTCAGACTTCTGGACACCCACTGCTGAACATAGGCCAAACCCATAGATTGAACTATGGGGGGAAATATTCCAAAGTTGCCACGCCTGGCAAGCGGCTTGGAAACCACAGTTTTTATTTTTATTTTAGTAGTTATTAGATAGTCCCCGCTGCCCAACTGTTTCTTTCTCACTGTCGCCTCTTGCTACGCCCAAGTGACGATATGGTGTAGTGGATATTCATACTTCACCACTGCGCGGTAGACTTAGTTAATTTATTTGTGGTAATAACCGCTTCTTGGTTAAAGTTCCAATAGTTTTTAAACGATATAAAAAAGGAGGAGGTACTCAATTCGACTGTATTTTTTGTGTGTTACCTCTTTTTTTTTCAAGTGAACCGATTTTGAAGATTTTTTTTATTTGAAAGCTGGTGCTTCTCGTGTAGCAACCGGTAGTTTTTGATTTATCCTTAATAATGAATATTTAATTGATTTGGACTACGTTGAGTTGTACAAATTTTTTAATTTTATCACTTGTAATAATATACCTATTGTAATCATTACTGTGTAGTGACGGTGTAAGAATATCCACTACCCCATACCGCCCCTGGGTTTCGTAAAGGTGGGCTACGCTAGAGGAGTCGAGCACGAGCTAAGCTCGAGCTGAGTCAAGTGTGGATGTACAACGATCCTACAACAATCACTCTCCTCGAGCGTAGAGTTCCGCAGTGTGCTCACGGCTCGTGGCGAATATGGACGACTTTGCTATTGCTGCAACCGCTGCTGTTGCAGCGATTATTGTAGTCAGTAAAAAAGCTGAAAGGTCAAGACAATGGGGTTCTACAAATTTATATAAAAACAGATCTAGTCAACAAAGATGCGACAGGGAAACAAACCAGCTTCCTAATAACAACTAGGAATATAAAACTGCGGTTACCGACCCGCCTGTCATGCAAAGCAAAGTATGGCAAAATCTCCCTTATGAGGCAATCTATGGAGGTGGCCTATGTTCAGCAGTGGTCTTTCATAGACTGTAATGGATGGATTGCGGTCCTGTCTTAAATATGCTAAGTACACATCGATGTCAACGTCCTTTAATTTTTTTTTAAATGTATGTAAATGTAATGATTGTACTGTACTCGTTGAGTACGTGTACCATTAACGTGTATATGATAATGTACAAGAGTGATTTATTACTGTAATTTTACTTAAAATGTACTAGCCCCCGGCTTCGCCGGAACGGAATCTATTAGTGTGTAGTTATTTAGATTTAAAATAATGAAAGACCGTTTATTATTTTTGTTTTTACAAAAAGAAAGTTTTTCGGGTAAACTATAAGTCTAGATCCCTCCTGTCATTGCTCTCTATGGCCCGGTTTACATTTTGAGAAATGACCAGTGCTAGTGGCAAGTGAGAAGTGATAAGCACGTATTTAAGGCCCGGTTTACATTTTGAGAAGCGACAAGTGCGAGTGGCAAGTGCAACTGACAAATGACAAGTGCTTAGTGCATATTTTATTCCCACTTATCACTTGTCGCTGCCTGTTCACACGCACTAAGCGCTTGTCATTTGTCAGTTGCACTTACCACTCGCACTTGTCACTTCTTAAAATGTAAACCGGGCCTATATGTTCGTAAAGCTTCATCATAAATGGTTTAGCCATTCCGAAGATTAGCACGGACAGACAAACAGACAAAATTTTTATATATACTATCCTTAATAGAAGCCGCTTATTTCAATACTACAAACAGACACTTCATTTTATTTAAACGTATAGATAAAAGAGGAACCCGACCGACGCCGATGTTAAGGGGAAATATAACCTCAAATGGTTTAGCAAGATCCTCCGTTATGCCGAAAGTATTGCAGTGTAATAGTGGAGATGAACGGTCCACTATTAACAGACTCCGAGTGGTTTCAAGGTGGAGAAATGAAACGACTGTTTATGTAAGTCCGACTGGAGTACGAATATAGAATGGACTGTGGACTGGAATGAATTATATTTGCATCTTGCCTATATTTATATGGCTAGCTCACAATTGATTTGCCAATGGTAATGTTACGAGCTTGAGGTTCGTGACAATAAAAATTGCCGATAAAATTACCTAAATTAACACTTTAATTTACTTTATACAAATTAAAGTTAAAAAACACTAATAATTAAACACACTAATTCACTTAATTTCGCTCCGAAGCTTCGCTTGTGTCGCCGAGTTGAACTCTGTCTCGATCGCATCTTGCGCCACCTATTTATTCAAATTAGCAAAATATCCGGAATGTTCAAGTAAACACGCGTAAGGTACCGAGAGCTCGAGTATAGATTTTCTAGAAACTTAGTTCTTCGAGTGGCGCTGTCGGCCGAGAGATCGGTGATGTCATTTACTGCAACGCTCCCCTCGCTCTCGTTCCTGGCACTAGATGGCGCTGATTTGAGCGCGGCGTAACAGTAATAATTTTTATTGTACATAGCCAATTATACTGCTTATATTATGACCAATGAAAATTAGCCAAAATGTATTACTATTATGTACGTTTCGTTTCCCGGCGTGAGACTTGTGTGTTGTTCACGAAGCTACGTCGCTGGACCGGGCTATAAAAGACATGCAGGTCGGTGCGCGCGCGTAGTCGGCGAGCGGCGGCGGCGTGGAATACAGCTCCGGAACAGCAAGAAGCGAGCTGCGGCGTTGAAGAAACGGCTCCCCATTGGTCGACAGATACGTGACGATAGCGGCGTGTGAAGTCGATGTGGCGCTGAATGATATTTGCGGCTGCTTCTTGTTTCTTTATAAGAACGTCAAATTATCTATATGCAGTCCGCAGTATCTCAGTAGCCAGGGATAGTTAGGAAATAAATGTTTTTTATCTTCGCCTTCCGCGTTATGGTAGCAGCAGAGTATATATTATTTATTCCCGTTTAGGGCTGATTAGTCCGGCTGCTACATCACTCTCCCCCTAGCGAAAGCGTACCGGAGGCTTGACGACTCGCCCGTATTTAGTAGTTTTTAAAATAGATTTCAACTGGGTTGATGTAGATGATGGAGTTTCAAGCTTCCTCGCTGGTGGTTTTGATGATGATGATGAATCCTCTGTAGTATCCTCGTTAATAATATAGGCAGGCTTTAGTCGGTCGATCGATATAATCGTAGATTTCCTTCCGGGTATTTGTAGTTTAAAAGTCTTGCTATTTCTCTCTAATACTTTATACGGTTCATCGTAGGTAGGTTGAAATTGTTTTTTCATTGCGTCGTTTCTTACAAAAACTTGCTTGCATGTTTTCAAATCTTGGTGAATGAATACTGATTTATTATTTCTGTGTGATTGCATTTCGGTGCATTTCGACGATAAGGCTTTGTTGATTGATTCTCGAAGTTGAGTTACGAAATCGTAATCCATTTCTTGTTTGTTTGACGCTGCTGAACTGAAGAAGTCACACGGCAGTCTTATGCTGCAGCCGTAGGTTAGCTGAGCGGCACTAAGACTAGTGTCTGCACGCGGTGTTGCTCGAAGTCCGAGTAGCACTATAGGTAGCTCATCAATCCACTTTGTATGTTGAGATAAACGAGTTTTGAGTGCGGTTTTTAATGTACGATGCCATCGTTCGATTATTCCGTTTGCCTGAGGATGGTATGCTGTTGTACGTGTCTTCTGTATTCCCATAGTTTGAAGAAGTTTCAGGAATAGGTTGCTTTCGAAATTTCTTCCTTGATCCGTTGTGATGGTTTTAGGTGATCCGAAACGAGTAATCCGATTTTCATAAATTATCTTCGCGACGGATTCGGCTGAAGTATCATCGGTAGGTATTGCTTCTGGCCATCTTGTTGTTCTGTCGGTCATTGTTACGAGGTAACGATATCCTTGCGGTGAAGTAGGTAATGGTCCGACAATGTCAACGTGCAGGTGTTCGAATCTCTCCGTGGGTGGAAATGTAGCTAGACTACTTGATGTATGCCTTTGTACTTTGCATTTCTGGCATTGAATGCATTGCTTCGCCCAGTTGCCAACATCCACTTGCATTGAAGGCAAAAAGAATTTTTCAGTGATGAGTTTTCTTGTTGTTCTAACACCTGGGTGACTGATGTTGTGCAGTGCATTGAAGACTTCGCGACGACATTCTTCTGGTAGGTATGGTCGCATAGTTGTCGTTGAGGCTTCACAGTATATAGGTAGATGCGTCATTGGCATTGTAACTTGCTTGATGGACAAGTTACCTTGCTTCGATAGATGCTTTATGTTGCCACTATCTCTGTCTTGTGCTGCGGCGATCTTATGATAGTCGATTGATGTAGGGCACGTTACACTGTCGATTGGCACGCGACTGAGTGCGTCGACTATGTTGTCCTTTCCACTGATGTGACGTATGTCGGTCGTGAATTCACTTATGAAAATAAGTTGTCTTGCTCTTCGTGGTGTTTCCGATAGTGATGGTTTCTTTGAAAGTACATATGTTAATGGCTTGTGGTCGGTAAAAACGATCAGGTTCGACCCTCGAACGTTTTTCTGAAGTGCTTGATAGCATATAAATAGCTCTCGGTCGAATGTACTGTAGTTACGTTGAGTATCGGAGAACTTCTTCGAAAAATAGCCAAGTGGTTGCCATTTCCCATTGCTGTATTGTTGGAGAACGGCTCCTGCTGAGAGATCGGATGCGTCGCTGAAGATAGCAAGGGTTGCTTCGTGTGATGGGTGAGCGAGTAAAGCTGCATTTTGGATCGCAACTTTACGAGCTTCAAATGCCTTCGTGGCTTCATCGTTCCATTCGATTGACGTTTTATCTTTTTTCTTCGTGTTGTGAATGTAGGCGTGAAGTGGTGCTTGGATTTCAGCGGCTTTAGGTATGTGTTCCCTGTAAAAATTTATCATCCCAAGAAAACGCCTTAGCTCTTCGATAGTTTTAGGTTTCGCATAATCGATGATTGCTCTGACTTTTTCGGCAGGCGGTTTGATTCCTTCCTTGCTGACGGTGAAACCAAGAAATTCAACTTCTTGCTGTCCAAATATGCATTTCGAAGGGTTGATTGTGATTCCGTTGTCTTCTAATCGCTGTAGCACGGTGCGTAGATGGGTTTCGTGCGTTTCTTTATCAGGGCTTGCAACAAGGAGATCATCAATAAATGCGAAAACGAAATCCAGTCCATGAAGTACTTCGTGTATGAATCTTTGGAAAGTTTGACCTCCGTTCTTTAATCCTGGGATCATTCTTGGGAATTCGAATAATCCCATTGGGGTAATTATTGCTGTCTTCTCAATGTCTTCATCGCGTACTCTTATTTGTTGGTAAGCTCGGTTGAGGTCGATGGTGGAGAATATAGTCTTGTCTGATAGTTGATGAGTGAAATCCCTGACTCGCGGTATTGGGTAGCGGTCAGGAGTGGTAATAGAATTCAGTCTTCTGTAATCTCCACAAACTCGTAATTCTCCGCTCTTCTTCGGTACAATGTGAAGTGGTGATGACCAAGGGCTTTTGCTTGGACGGCATATTCCTTGCTCAATCATGTTTTCGAATTCCTTTCGAACTTGCTCGTATAGGTGTGGTGCGATTGGACGTGCGTGGCAATGAAGTGGTGGTCCATTGGTTTCGATGAAATGCTCAACGTCGTTCTTCGGTGTTAATTTCATTGAAGTTATTCTTGTGATACCAGGGTATTCTTCGAGGATCTTGTGATACGGTTGTTGAACATCTATGCTTCTTATTGTGGGCAGATTGGTTGCTTGGACAAAAGACTGAGATGCAAGATTGGTTTTCCCGTCGATAATTCTTCTATTTTTGATGTCGACGATCAACTGGTGATGTTGAAGAAAATCAGCACCGATGATTGGTTTGCTGACTTTAGCGACGATAAATTTCCATTTGAATGGTCGGCGTAGATTTAAATCAAGTTCCATTGTTTTTTCTCCATATGTAGGAATCACCGTATTGTTTGCTGCATAGAGTTGAAAATCCAGTGGCTTCAACTTCTGTCCTTGCTTCGGCGGTAACACTGAGATATTTGCTCCGGTGTCGATAAGGAAAGTAAGTTTGCTTTTTTTATCGGTGACGAAAAGACAGTAGGATTTTGCTGTTACGCTGGATCCCATCGCATTGAGCGTATTAGTTAGTTCGAGCGCCTTCGTATTTTCATTTTTGAATGTACACGGTTCTGTGCATTTTCTTGCCTCGAACCCGAAACGTCGATGATAGTAGCAGTAAGGGGATCTTGATGTTGAGCTTGTTCGACTTCTACTTGCAGAGCGGTTGCGACGAAAAGGTGATCTTCGGTGTTGCTGATTGCGCTGGTTGTACTGTTGCTGGTAACTGGTGTGATGCTGGGAAGCTTTGAGCGCAGCGACTTTGTATGATAGCTTCCGAATTTCCTCGAAAATTGATGTATATGTGTTCGCCTCTTGCTCCATAATGACGGCTTGATGACACTGCTTTTTTTTTTATAAACACTGAAGTCTTCCTTCTCGGTGTTCGCCACGGGTTTCCTTCGCGGTGTTCGTACGCGTATGTAATAGTGGTACGTCGCGGGTGTTCCTTCTTGGTGCTGGTACGGGATCTTCCCTCTCGGTGTTCGTACGGGGTCACCACTGTAATAGTGGTGATGAACGGTCCACTATTAACAGACTCCGAGTGGTTTCAAGGTGGAGAAATGAAACGACTGTTTATGTAAGTCCGACTGGAGTACGAATATAGAATGGACTGTGGACTGGAATGAATTATATTTGCATCTTGCCTATATTTATATGGCTAGCTCACAATTGATTTGCCAATGGTAATAATTTTTATTGTACATAGCCAATTATACTGCTTATATTATGACCAATGAAAATTAGCCAAAATGTATTACTATTATGTACGTTTCGTTTCCCGGCGTGAGACTTGTGTGTTGTTCACGAAGCTACGTCGCTGGACCGGGCTATAAAAGACATGCAGGTCGGTGCGCGCGCGTAGTCGGCGAGCGGCGGCGGCGTGGAATACAGCTCCGGAACAGCAAGAAGAAGCGAGCTGCGGCGTTGAAGAAACGGCTCCCCATTGGTCGACGGATACGTGACGATAGCGGCGTGTGAAGTCGATGTGGCGCTGAATGATATTTGCGGCTGCTTCTTGTTTCTTTATAAGAACGTCAAATTATCTATATGCAGTCCGCAGTATCTCAGTAGCCAGGGATAGTTAGGAAATAAATGTTTTTTATCTTCGCCTTCCGCGTTATGGTAGCAGCAGAGTATATATTATTTATTCCCGTTTAGGGCTGATTAGTCTGGCTGCTACATCATGGCATTAATTTTGAAATAAATATATGGTAAAGTTGAGGATTAATGTTAAGGACTATGTTAGACGAAAACACGATTCCGTAAAATTTTCTCATTAGAAAAAAAAATCCAAAGTTACCTCCAAACTGAACAATAAATCGCTGTTATTCATAAAATACTTTAAATAAGATCATGAAACTTTGCATAATAACTGAACTAACTATAAAGCAGTGCTTATGTTATTTACTTTTTTTAAAATACCATTATTTTCACTGTAAAAAGAAATTACCTAAACTATCGGCGTCTTGAAGCTTGATTCCTGTCGCCCCGTTAGTATCGCCTAGGCTTTTGAAAGGAGAAGTTGTGTCGCTTACGATCAGAATACACATTACGCAACAGGACGACGTAAAATTAAAATGGGAAATAACCGTGATAAAAATAAGAAGCGACTGGGTTGGCGTTAAGAAACAGGCATAAATATGATAAACCTAATGAAATAAGTGTCAAACGACTACTAATCTACTTACAGTATTAGTGATTACAAACATGTCGGTACATACCCTCAGCGTCACAAAAATCGCACCTCTCTGAGTTTGCGCGAAAAATGGCTGTAATGGCTAGAAACGAATTATATTTATATAAATAGTGGTATGTTTGAAATGGGTATTTGAATAGCTTTACATTATTAATAAAAAAATCATGAAATTATTAAAACATTTATCATTATAGAGCGTCAAAAATAAACACTGTCAAATGCTCGTTAGTAAGGACGATATCGATAGACATAAAATTAAACTTATATTCTAAAAATAAAAGATATAGTTACTCTACTTAGTGCTGATTATCATTGAATAAACAACATGTTTTTACTCATCTTACGAAATTTTTTGAGAGCGGTGAAGCAACAACCTCTTACCTTATCATCACCTCTCGCAGAACTCACGAGATAGAGTGATTGCGGTGTTGGGGCTAATGAATGCAATAGGAGATATTCGTTTGCAGTGCCTTTTAATTACTTGTTTTCGAGAATTTTTACTAGCCCATAGTAGTTAGTTTGTACCAGTTCTGGCGCACTGACTCAGAAGTTGTACCAGTTCTGGCGCACTGAGTCAGAAGTGGTACAAGTACGACGTTCGTCGACTCACGATCCTAAAAAAAAAAATAATAAAAAAAAAGGTTTTGGCATGCTCTGATCACGAATCTGCGGTCCATTTTTGCGTAAGATGCACGGTTCCGGAGATGTGCAGATCAATTAACTCTTATCTAATTGATATCCGCTGCGGGCCTCCACCGTCATTAGCGCTCCATTGTTCTTATCTACTTATCTATTGTTCGTTCAATACCGTCATTATCTATTCTTCCTCAGCGTGGTGCTATTGTATTATACTCCTTTGTTCCTATCTACACTAATCTGACTCATTAATAAAACACATTACCCAATTTTGTTAAAATTTTTATTTATAAAATACAAAATCTTATTACTTATTATCTATAAAATAGGAGCGAAACATCTCATCCACTAAAATATCGTTGTACAATGTGTTCCCTGTAAATATACTCGTAAAACTATGCATTGAACATCCCTGAAACTTACATAGCAAATACATTAGGCAATATTCGCCACAAACTGAAGTCCACTCATTCTGAATCCTATCAACATTCCAGTTCCATCTTTTACAATTCTTTTTTAAAAACTCTAGATGATATCGTACAGATGCTCGTCTGTATGAATCAAAATATTGACCGACGTCATTCGTATCGATATATAAAGCTACCCAATGTGACCCTGGTTTATCATCTGTACCCAAATTGCATATTACCTAATCAGGTCATAAATTCTATTACATGTTTAATATAAAATAAATGAAACAAGTTTATTCATTATGTAACCATTTATATACCAAAATGAACTTAACAGAACATAGATTATTATGACACTATAGTTTATTCAAAATAACCTCCGTGATTTTGAATACAGGCCTTCAATCTGCGCGGCCAGTCGTCTATCGCAGCACGAACGAGGTCCATGTCAATATCGGCGGCTGCCTTAATCAAGGATATCTTGAGTGACTCCAAATTGGGATGAGGCTTTGAGCACGCCTTTTCCTCCAAGTGTTGCCATATCTTGTAATCTAACGGATTCAAATCTGGACTGGAGGAGGGCCAGTCTTTGTGTCGGATGAAGTCGATTTCACGCGCCGCCAGCCAGTCTTGTGTGCTCTTCGCTCTATGAGCTGACGCCGAATCTTGTTGGAATACCCAGTGCCTGTTATTGAACACGGTATGAGAAACAGGTTACACAAGATTCGTCAGAACTGTATTTTGATACACAACTGCATTCGTTTTTAACCTTTCTCACAAAAATGTACCTCTGTTAAGCCCCAATAAGAAACTCCCAACCATACCATGAGCGAGGATGGAAAATGACCCCGTTGGACACGCGGAATACGGTTGCTCGCTTCTTTACTACTGTGTGCGTACACCTTATCATTTTGTTTGTTGTAGCTCTCTTCTACGGTAAAAATTTTTTCATCCGAAAAAAGAATTTTCCGATATTTTTTCCCGCGTACCGCTTCAACAAAGCGCGGCATCTCTTAAGTCTCAGATCCATTAGACGAGCATTCAAACGATGTCCGATGTGTTTTTCTTCGATATGCCCGAAGCTCTAAGTCTTCATTTAACACCCTTTTCACCGTGGTTCTGCTTAACCCCATCTGAAGGGCCAACAGTTCCTGCTTACGTTTGGGATTTCTTTGAATTCGCGCCTTTACAGCTTTTATCACTGCTGGAGTCCTAACAAATCGAGGGCGACCACTTCTTGACCTGTCATCTACACTAGAGTCTTCATTGTATCGTTTGATGGTACGATAAACGAATCTTTTGGTTATAATCAAATTTTTCAGTATATCAAAAAATTTAATTGGCGCGTAATCGCAACGCAATAACTGCAACACGGTCTTTTTTAAGCGTCCACTCCATATGTAAAAATGAGTAAAATTCTAAAAAGTATACAGTTTTATTTTCATGAACAATTCGAATTCAATAAACTTTTTTGTGGCCAGCATTCTAAAAGAAAAGTTTTTACTGTGTGACAATCACTGACCTCTATTACAAGGTCGGTGGTGACAATACTTATGACCTGACTAGGTATATACGTTGGTACGTGGGTGTACATGGGCAGTCTGTTAGCAGCATAAACATTATTTTGTAGACTGGGGTGAATCTTTTTCAGATGTTGTTGTACATCTAGTGTATCCATGATATTACTGCTATTAGTAGATTGTTACAGTACAATCTACTCAATGACTAACATAGGAATGATCAATTATGTGATTTCTAAATATTAAATTGCATTTTTTCCGGTTTAAAGATCTTTATTTCTCAATAAGACAATAGTCACTTACATGAGAACAATAACTATATGAACTTAGTACTAACAATTTTTAGTGCGGGTATAAATAACTTTGTTGGATGTCGCTTTTAAGAAGCGAATATCTTTGTTGTTTATTCAAACTATAAGATGGTGGTCCAAGTTTAATAATGTTTTTTTATTTTTATTTAATAATGATTAAGGTTAGGTATTTAGCTGTTGTGAATATAGGTAGGCAAGTAACTTCTGTTTGAAAACATTCAAAGATTTCGCCTCCTTTACAAATTTAGGTAGTTTGTTGTATAACTGTGCTGCTTTATACGTTATATTATTTTTACCATAGTTTGTTCTTATAGGCGGCAATACAAGGTGACTAGCTCGGCGTGTTTTTTTTTTTGAAATCAAACAAAATTTATGATTAATATAAAATTTTATTTCCAAGTAATAACCACTTGTAAAAAACCCACACTTCGTCACAAGAACAATGTAAAATTTTGTGATTATTTTTTGCAAATATATGATTATTACACACATAACGTTTGTTTAAATTTATGACATTTACCAAATCATTGTATTTTGGACATTTGTATTCTTAAATATTAAAAATTCTATCATTCGTCGTCAACATTTTTAAAAATTGTTTTTCTGTTGAACCACCTTTGTATTATATAGTATAGTATGACAATTTTTTTTTGAAATCAAACAAAATTTATGATTAATATAAAATTTTATTTTCAAGTAATAACCACTTGTAAAAAACCCACACTTCGTCACAAGAACAATGTAAAATTTTGTGATTATTTTTTGCAAATATATGATTATTACACACATAACGTTTGTTTAAATTTATGACATTTACCCAATCATTGTATTTTGGACATTTGTATTCTTCAATATTAAAAATTCTATCATTCGTCGTCAACATTTTTAAAAATTGTTTTTCTGTTGAACCACCTTTGTATTATATAGTGTAGTATGACAATTTTTTTTTGAAATCAAACAAAATTTATGATTAATATAAAATTTTATTTTCAAGTAATAACCACTTGTAAAAAACCCACACTTCGTCACAAGAACAATGTAAAATTTTGTGATTATTTTTTGCAAATATATGATTATTACACACATAACGTTTGTTTAAATTTATGACATTTACCAAATCATTGTATTTTGGACATTTGTATTCTTCAATATTAAAAATTCTATCATTCGTCGTCAACATTTTTAAAAATTGTTTTTCTGTTGAACCACCTTTGTATGCGATCACTTCTTCTTTGCACAAATTTCTAATATACCAATTTAATATGGGAATGATGTTCTCTTGTTTGTAGGCACATTTTAATTCTTCGGTCACATCAGAATATGGAATGCCGTGCACGTGTATTTCACAATAACGAACAGTTTTTTTGTCTTTTGGCGACAAATAATTGAAAGGATAACTTGGCCGAAACAAATAATGATAGATAAACGAATCATTTTTATTAGATAGTTTTACGTCTAGAATAGCCATTTCTCTACATTGAAAATGTTTATGAGGATATGTAATGTAAAATCCGTCCATGTCGATGATGTATCTAATATTTTTTAGATTTTGTGTCATTTTGAACCAAAATGTTAAAAGTATTTACACGTGACTAAAATATGTTTGTTCCAACAAACTTCACATAACAATTCATTCTTCATTACTTCCCATCATCCCATTTCTTCCTTCTGCTTTTTTCTTCCTGTAATTTAAGAAAACAGAATCACATTCACTAATGATCAACTAATGACTGTCATTGTTAAAAAAGTATTTTTTAACTTTTTACTTTCTGCTATTGTCTTTGTATTTATGGCTAGGAAATGTCCGCGGCGCGGTCTCAATGCGTGTTGGCGAACTTCACATGCCTTCGAAATTTTCTGAGACATGCAGGTTTCCTCACGATGTTTTCCTTCACCGCCGAGCATGTGGTAAATCAGCACTTAAAATTGCAATTAACAATTTAAGTGGTGCCGGCGGGGGTCGAACCCGGGTCGCGTACTGTGAAATTTACAGCTTGCGCTAACCATCTGAGCTACCACGGCTTAATCATATATACACACACACACACACACACAATATTTTATTAAATATAATTTGTTAACACTAAATCATACACACGTAAGAAAATAACAGAATGAAAAGTAAGTGTGTCAATAGAATAAACACTTAAAATTGCAATTAACAATTTAATTGGTGCCGGCGGGGGCCGAACCCGGGTCGCGTACTGTGAAATTTACAGCTTGCGCTAACCATCTGAGCTACCACGGCTTAATATACACACACAAAATATTTAAATATAATTTGTTAACACTAAATAATAATAATAATAATATTCCACAACTATCACACAACGCCATCTAGTCCCAAGCTAAGCAGAGCTTGTGTTATGGGTACTAGACAACTGATAAACATACTTATATATTTCTAAATACATAAATATTATAGATAAATTACACCCAGACACAGAACAAATGATCGTGCTCATCACACAAACATTTGTCTTGGGTGGGAATCAAACCCACGACCTCCGGCATAGCAGTCAGGGTCACTAACCACTAGACCAACAGGCCTGTCGTTTAAAATCATACACACGTAAGAAAATAACAGAAAGAAAAGTAAGTTTGTCAATAGATTAAACACTTACATCTATGGCCTTTGATGCGTTGAAGTAACACAAATGTAGTATTGATAGATACACTGCGGTCAAACGACCATACACTAACTCCATGACTGCAGTTGCTTGGTCTTATATAGTACCAGTAAGTAATAATTCTAATCTAAAGAATTTCTACAGTAGAATTGATAATAACTTTATGCGTCAACAACCTTATCTCACATTCTGTTGCTTATCTCAGTATTACTTCGTGTTGCGTCTTATTCAGTGTATTGATGACTCAAATACGTTTTGTATAACAGAAAAAATTTTGTATAACTATGACTTTTTAACACCAACTAATACAATATATAAGGAAACTAAACTGTTTAACGTTACTCAACTTTATACATGTAGCACATGCATACTAATATATAAAATAAAACATAAATTAATCCACACACAACTCACGTTTTTAACAAAGAAGCAAACAAACAAATACATAACACACCGAGCTAGTCACCTTGTATTGCCGCCTGTAAGAACAACTATGGTAAAAATAATATAACGTATAAAGGAACACAGTTATACAACAAACTACCTAAATTTGTAAAGGAGGCGAAATCTTTGAATGTTTTCAAACAGAAGTTACTTGCCTACCTATATTCACAACAGCTTACCTAACCTTAATCATTATTAAATAAAAATAAAAAAAACATTATTAAACTTGGACCACCACCTTATAGTTTGAATAAACAACAAAGATATTCGCTTCTTAAAAGCGACATCCAACAAAGTTATTTATACCCGCACTAAAAATTGTTATTACTAAGTTCATATAGTTATTGTTCTCATGTAAGTGACTATTGTCTTATTGAGAAATAAAGATCTTTAAACCGGAAAAATGCAATTTAATATTTAGAAATCACATAATTGACCATTCATATGTTAGTCATTGAGTAGATTGTACTGTAATAATCTACTAATAGCAGTAATATCATGGATACACTAGATGTACAACAACATCTGAAAAAGATTCACCCCAGTCTAGAAAATAATGTATATGCTGCTAACAGACTGCCCATGTACACCCACGTACCAACGTATATACCTAGTCAGGTCATAAGTATTGTCACACAGTAAAAACTTTTCTTTTAGAATGCTGGCTACAAAAAAGTTTATTGAATTCGAATTGTTCATGAAAATAAAACTGTATACTTTTTAGAATTTTACTCATTTTTACATATGGAGTGGACGCTTAAAAAAGACCGTGTTGCAGTTATTGCGTTGCGATTACGCGCTAATTAAATTTTTTGATATACTGAAAAATTTGAATATAACCAAAAGATTCGTTTATCGTACCATCAAACGATACAATGAAGACTCTAGTGTAGATGACAGGTCAAGAAGTGGCCGCCCTCGATTTGTTAGGACTCCAGCAGTGATAAAAGCTGTAAAGGCGCGAATTCAAAGAAATCCCAAACGTAAGCAGAAACTGTTGGCCCTTCAGATGGGGTTAAGCAGAACCACGGTGAAAAGGGTGTTAAATGAAGACTTAGGGCTTCGGGCATATCGAAGAAAAACACATCGGACATCGTTTGAATGCTCGTCTAATGGATCTGAGACTGAAGAGATGCCGCGCTTTGTTGAAGCGGTACGCGGGAAAAAATATCGGAAAATTCTTTTTTCGGATGAAAAAATTTTTACCGTAGAAGAGAGCTACAACAAACAAAATGATAAGGTGTACGCACACAGTAGTAAAGAAGCGAGCAACCGTATTCCGCGTGTCCAACGGGGTCATTTTCCATCCTCGCTCATGGTATGGTTGGGAGTTTCTTATTGGGGCTTAACAGAGGTACATTTTTGTGAGAAAGGTTAAAAACGAATGCAGTTGTGTATCAAAATACAGTTCTGACGAATCTTGTGTAACCTGTTTCTCATACCGTGTTCAATAACAGGCACTGGGTATTCCAACAAGATTCGGCGTCAGCTCATAGAGCGAAGAGCACACAAGACTGGCTGGCGGCGCGTGAAATCGACTTCATCCGACACAAAGACTGGCCCTCCTCCAGTCCAGATTTGAATCCGTTAGATTACAAGATATGGCAACACTTGGAGGAAAAGGCGTGCTCAAAGCCTCATCCCAATTTGGAGTCACTCAAGATATCCTTGATTAAGGCAGCCGCCGATATTGACATGGACCTCGTTCGTGCTGCGATAGACGACTGGCCGCGCAGATTGAAGGCCTGTATTCAAAATCACGGAGGTTATTTTGAATAAACTATAGTGTCATAATAATCTATGTTCTGTTAAGTTCATTTTGGTATATAAATGGTTACATAATGAATAAACTTGTTTCATTTATTTTATATTAAACATGTAATAGAATTTATGACCTGATTAGGTAATATGCAATTTGGGTACAGATGATAAACCAGGGTCACATTGGGTAGCTTTATATATCGATACGAATGACGTCGGTCAATATTTTGATTCATACAGACGAGCATCTGTACGATATCATCTAGAGTTTTTAAAAAAGAATTGTAAAAGATGGAACTGGAATGTTGATAGGATTCAGAATGAGTGGACTTCAGTTTGTGGCGAATATTGCCTAATGTATTTGCTATGTAAGTTTCAGGGATGTTCAATGCATAGTTTTACGAGTATATTTACAGGGAACACATTGTACAACGATATTTTAGTGGATGAGATGTTTCGCTCCTATTTTATAGATAATAAGTAATAAGATTTTGTATTTTATAAATAAAAATTTTAACAAAATTGGGTAATGTGTTTTATTAATGAGTCAGATTAGTGTAGATAGGAACAAAGGAGTATAATACAATAGCACCACGCTGAGGAAGAATGGATAATGACGGTATTGAACGAACAATAGATAAGTAGATAAGAACAATGGAGCGCTAATGACGGTGGAGGCCCGCAGCGGATATCAATTAGATAAGAGTTAATTGATCTGCACATCTCCGGAACCGCGCATCTTACGCAAAAATGGACCGCAGATTCGTGATCAGAGCATGCCAAAACCTTTTTTTTTATTTTTTTTTTTTAGGATCGTGAGTCGACGAACGTCGTACTTGTACCACTTCTGACTCAGTGCGCCAGAACTGGTACAACTTCTGAGTCAGTGCGCCAGAACTGGTACAAACTAACTACTATGGGCTAGTAAAAATTCTCGAAAACAAGTAATTAAAAGGCACTGCAAACGAATATCTCCTATTACATTCATTAGCCCCAACACCGCAATCACTCTATCTCGTGAGTTCTGCGAGAGGTGATGATAAGGTAAGAGGTTGTTGCTTCACCGCTCTCAAAAAATTTCGTAAGATGAGTAAAAACATGTTGTTTTATCAATGATAATCAGCACTAAGTAGAGTAACTATATCTTTTATTTTTAGAATATAAGTTTAATTTTATGTCTATCGATAGATTAATTGTTAGTAATGTATGACTTGTGAAGTACAAGTTGAACATTATTTCATTCAAGAATTTTGAATATGGGCTATGACTAAGGTCCTAAATATGGGCCGACCTATATTTAGGTACTTGTACTTGGGTAGTTAGAAATTAGTCTTCAAATGTAATTTATTTTTCTAAATGACACCAACGCAATGAAAAGAACCAAGTAAAAATTGGGATGAAAAACAAATGGTTAAGTTAATAAAAGTGGTTAGCGAGAAGACAACAAAATTATCATCCAATAATGAAAAATCACTGAACAACTATCCTAGAATGCCCCTTTCACCTAAATCTTTGACTGCAATTCTTGATGATGACGGTTTGATGTTTACTAAAGCATCATTCTCAAAGTTTTAGATCTAAAACAGAAAATAAATCTCAATTTGGACCTTCAACCTTAACATCCGGATGTGACTCTCAAACAGAAGCATCTACCTATAGAACTCACATGAATCTATAAATAATGGCGAAACATCATCTTCCGGAATTGGTCGCAGTAGCCTAGGTCTAGTACCTATCTCCTTTTGACATAAGTCCTGTACCAAGGAAGTCAGAAAGATGTCTAATAGGGGTAGAAAAGCTGCTGTGGCTTATGTTTAACTTCGTCACCCCATAAAAGGGACATTGTTTAAAAAATGGAAGAATATTGAAAAAGAAAAGAAAACTAAATATAAGAAAGTCAAAGAATAGAAAACAAAACCGTAGAAATAAGAAAAAAAAAACAAGACAAGAAAACAACTAGTGACGATGAAGTGATTGACAGTGAAGGTGGAGATGTTTTCCAGTTTGGTTTAGACTCTAAACCAGATGTCATAATCGGCAAAGAGGCTCCTGATTATGCAGATGCATAATTTATGTTTTGCAAGCAACTTTTTTCAGAAAATTCAGGAGACTCTGGATTAAATTCTTGATGTTTGGGCTCTGGGCACATAATGACTGTGCTGGGTCAGAATTTGATAGTTGGATATGAGACATTTGGATGTAAAATAATTCATTTCTTACTCTTACCAAAGTTAGTTTTTATCTAGATAAGCATTTATGCTTATAACTTTCTAAAAAGATAATGAAGTTGTTATAGCCCATATTTGAGTACCTGTTCCATATTTAGTGCCAATTTTGAAATTTTGTTTAATGCTCAATTTTGATAGTATAGTTTAGTAATAAAAACATAAGACTGTAATTTTGCTCTTTAAAAATATATGTCTGAATATTATAACATTAATATAAAGTTGAATTTTAAATGGTTTTTAATTTTTGACCTCAAAACAAAATGGTAGCCCATATTTAGTTACTGTCCTCTAATATATTAAAAATGCAATTAACAATTCTAATGGAGCGGGGATCGAAACCAGATTGCTCGCATACTATGAACTTTACGAGAACTAAGTCTCTGAGTCACCATCGAATACAACAACTATATATAAAATATACATATTCTTATTTATTTTATTTTATTTTTATGTAATGGAAAACCAACAGCTTACAAATCTTAAAAAAAAAACACGTTAAATTTACAAGAAGCCAGTAACAGGTTCTCACTAATAGAAATACACTAACATAATCTTTCGTCGTTTAAAGGACATAGCACAATTACGAGCAACAAAAAATGGAGTCTAATTTAAATGCACAACATCATAAATTTAATAAGTGAAACTAACAATAATAGCAACAAAGGAAAAGAAAAGCAGGGCTAAACGCACAACATAATTGTTCTTAATTGTTCTTAATGTAAATTAAATATTTTATTATTATTCTGATATTTTATTAAATTTACGAGAGCTAAGTCTCTGAGTCATCATCGAATACAACAACTATATACAAAATATACATATTCTGATATTTTATTAAATTTTTTTCTCTTAAAAAAGTTACCTCCACACTAGAAATTTTTGCTGTATTGTGGAGTTTACATACATACGATCATAAATTGCAGAAGGACGACTATTCGAACCGGAATAATTATTTGTAGTCCTTACCAATACTTATTCCTTGCGAGATTCGAACCCGCTGCCCTTAGCTCTGCAACACATTGTTAACCCACTCACCGTTTAAGTTGGCTTACGAACAGGCTTAACAGTTTTATTTTCTCTGATTTTTAAGAAACATTCAAATTTTGTTTTAAATAACGTCAATCAGATCCAGCTGAACGTGAATATCGACCTTCATCGTATGCAGTGTTAATAGTTTTAAAATATTAATTAATGACCGAGTCTTGAGTTGAGACGACCTCGTCGGCTCACGGCCACGTTCTTTATGAAAATGCATGTCTGCCTTTTTACGGTTGTTACCTCGACCCCAATATTTTTCAGGTTGTATCTGTGAAAAAGTATTTTTAGCTTGTTAGTCATACTGCAGCTATATTATAGTTGTAGCACGAATGGGTCGGCTCAACTGAGGAAGAACCACACTCTCACAGAATACCATCGTAAAATTAGCATATTAATACTGCTGTGTTTCGTATGGTGTGTGTAAAGAGCCGTACACCCTTTTTACTGGATACGAAGCATTCCATTCTAGTTCTCAGGTGTGACGACGCATCTGCATTTTGATTCGTAATTTAGGATAAATGTAGATCTCTATCGGTCACAGCATCCACTTACCACCAACAGGTGGACTTTGTGCTCTTTTGTCGACCTTATTCTATAAAAAACAGAATAACCCACTCAGAAATGGGAGGTAGCCAGCTGTAGGTAGCTGTATGTAGTCGCAGATGGATGAATTTAATTTTTTACACGTAATATATTAACTAAATAATACACGTAATATATTAATAAAATAATAACACTTTAATAATTGTAATTAAAAATGGCGGTGATTTTTATTACGTTTCCAATTCTGAGCTGTGTTTAAAGTTTGAAGTCTAACTTATCGGGAAGTTATTTTAAAAAAATCTATTGCAGAATTTGCACTGTACATACAAACAGAGAAGAAAGTAAATATATTTATTTAATTGTTCAAGTAAAAGGATTAAATAAAGATAAATATTAAGTGGTAAAAGGACATTGTGTTAAGTGCACTTACAAAAGGCTCAATGTTAGAGAACTTATCACGTCATGTAGATTTATTGATTTAGGTAACAAAGAAGTTATTTGTCATCCTTTTAAGAAAAAGTGAGCACTTAGTATTTGTTTCTGTATCGTGAAGACGTTTCACACACATACATTGCGTAAGCACTAACATCCAGTCTAGTAAAAATATTTGTAGGCTTCAATTGGTCAAACCTACAACAGCGTTGTACACCGTTGGTGTACTAATTCAAATGACTAAATTGTTGTTCACAATTGACCGCGCTAAGCTAGTATTTCGAGGTCCAGATTTAAAGTTTACTATATGTACTCTGATATCCTACCTCTTCTGCCTTTCAGTATATTTACAAAAATTTGATGAATGTACAGTACAGTGAACACAAAAACAAAAATAGTTTTATTAAACGTTGTGATGAGCACAGCACAAGCTATTTGTATCAGTTACTCGACTCCAGAGAGTCAGTAATTCTTATATGGGGCAGTTAGCAAAAGCTATGTCGTTATATCGCTTTCAAGCTGTTTCCAAAATAAATTTTGTACATAGTTTGTTACAACAACGTTTCATATTGTAAAATTTACTTTAAAAAAATACCGCTGGATTTCTTGCTGGTTCTCAGAAAGTGGTAGAACCATGCTGCAACTATATTATGGTTGTGGCATGAATGGACCGGCTCGGCCGGGGTAGGGCCACGCTCTCACAGAATACCAGCGTATAATAGCAACTAACTGTTTAGAGAACCGGAGACCCCTTATACGGGTAACGAGGCATTCCATCCACACATATATATATATATATATATATATATATATATATATATATATATATATACAATATGTAGTAATTAACGCACACCCTCAGACACCCCAATTAGTATATTATGTTACAATCATAATACATACACTGAATTTTTAGTTTAACATTTTTATGCACTGATTATTTATCAAATTAGTTATACTAATTCCGGAAGAATGTTTTGGTCACAGTACAAATGCACGAACGCAAGACTTTAACGTGCTTGAAATAAAGTTCATTTTTCTTTATTTTTATTGAATGACAGAATTGGTAATAATACAAATAAAACTGCACTCATAAAAGTCTTATTGCTTGAGTTACGGTCCATTTCAGTTTGTTTTGACTGTACAAATTTAGTGTGACTCTAATTTAGGTAGTTTTAATTATTTTTGGGATAAAACACTACCTATATTAAAAATGATAGGAATCGATTCAGTAAACGATTCTGAACAAACTACTTTCTCAAAGTGCGTTAATTATGTTACATGTTGTATATATATACACACAAAACAAATACTTTACGCAAAAATTGTTTATTAATAGTTATTATACTACTAACGAGTACACGATTGATAATAACCCCCTGGGAATGAGGTGATCGCTATCATATTGTTTCCAAATGTTATGATATTTAATTTTTTTTTCTATATCTTAGGGTGACAAACGAGCACACAGTCCACCTGATGTTAAGTGGTTGCTGCAGTCCATAGACATCTACATCTATCCACGATTACAAATCAAAATGCAGACGCGTTGTGTCACCCGTGAGGACTAAGATGGAATGGCTCGTTTTCAGTAAAAAGGGTCTCCGGTTCTCTACACTCACCATACGAAACACAGCAGCATTAAGCTACTATTTTACGCTGGTATTCAATTGTATAAAATATTATATTGTAAATTATTGTTTAATAACAAAGTCCCAATTTGTTTGAAAATTCTGGGGAAAATCTATGGGGGAGGCATATCAGCGGTGGCCTTTTATAGGCTGTAGGAATGACAGTAGGTAGGTAGGTAGTAGCAATGGATGGATATTCACCACCTCATATCATCTCGTGGGTGTAGTAGAAGAAGACAGAGGGAAACATAAACAGAAATGGGCTGTTTGAGCTTGGACTTGCTCAAAGTCCCCTGGGATCCACCCTGGTGGATTATTGATCCCAGGGGTGCAGGTGTGGTTGATGAAATGACACTGCAGTATAATATATAGAGTGTATTCTCTTACCACCCCATGGATCACAGTATGGATCCAACTAAGGAACACACTTTTGATTACTTTATACAAATTATTTCACGGCCTGTTAGAGCCCTCTCACATTTCGGCGTTACGCAAATTTTGGTATTTTATGCACCGAGTGGGCGGCGAGCTACGCATGTGATACTTTCTTTCATATCTATTCACTCGCTCGCACTATGATATGTGTCGCACTATGAGTATATCGACTAAAGCATCTTGATCTTCCAGTTTTGTTAGGATGGAGTTCAGTGGATGGAAAATTTATTGGTGTCATTTTTATGTTATCTAATTAATTATTATGATCTATTTTGATATATTTTTCAATATTTATAAAACTTAGTGTTCAAATAAGTATACATAAATATTATAATTGTTAATAACTGAGATGTTGGTTAATAATCGATTATATCTACTAACGGTAGCATAGTGGTATAAATAAATAAATAGTAGGGTTGCAATCTGTTTTAATAAATAAAATAACACCAAATGTAACAAATATTTTTTGTCGGTACTTACAGTCAATTACCATATTTTTTATTATAAAAATAATTGCCGCAACGTCATTGACCGAGCTTATCTCGAATCGATAATTTTAGGCAGTACACAATTTCATAAAACGCTTCTAACTTGGGTAACGTATTCGAAACGCAAAATTGGTCGTCTTTGTAGATTTAGTACTTTTACTGCATAATCTGGGCCAGTCCATATGGCAAGTATGCAGACATTTTTATTCTCAATTATTATTTCTCCAGAGGCCGTATATTTCTTTTTTTACGTTTAGTGATGCATTGATACTTGTATTTATTTTCCCCATACCGACTGGTAAGGAGGTTCATGTATAAAATGAGGTAAGCAGATTCAACTTTTTGATAATTATTTAGAATATCGATATCAATGCATAAAAATCGATAAGGTTGTTAGCTCTGAACAAAAAAAATACTCATTTTGGCGTGCCTCAAGGAAGTGTATTAGGGCCAACCCTATTTTTGATTTATATAAATGACCTTTGCAATCTCGAACTTAACTCAGGTAAAATAATATCTTACGCAGATGATACCGTGCTACTTTTTTCCGCAAATACAGTTGACAAGGTTTATTTATATGCTTAGCAAGGTTTTGATAGAGTTAATAAATGGCTCCAACAAAACTTATTAACACTGAATACGGACAAAACCAAATATATTCATTTTTCTATGCGCAGCTCAACCCAGCATATAACCATTCCAGAAATGTATGCACATCAATGTTACTCAGTCACAGAGTCTAAATGTTACTGCCCAGTTATTTCTAATACAAAAACTATTAAGTACCTTGGAATAATTATAGATTCTACGTTTACATTTAAAAACCACATAAACCACCTATGCAATAGAGTTCGTAAACTAATGTTTGTTTTTCTTTTAAAAATCGTTATTTTGCTGATATTAAGGTATTAAAACAAGTATATTACGCACTATGTCAGTCAATACTCACCTATTATATAAGCTCATGGGGAGGAACAGCTAACTACACTACCACTTGAACGCGCTCAAAGAGCTGTATTAAAAGTTGCAACATTCCGCCCTATTCTATTCCCATCCCATCTCTTATACAAATCCTATAATGTCCTCTCAGTGCGCCAGTAATTCGTTATGAGTACGTTAATAAAACAGCACTTAAAATTGCCCTACAGAAGAGAGAGTTTGATACGACCTGGGGACCTTCAAGAAAAGAGCTTACTCCTTTCTAAAGGGCCGGCAACGCACCCGCAATTCTCCTGGTGTTGCGGTTGATCATGGGCGGCGGTAGTCACTTAACATCAGGTGAGCCGCATGCTCGTTTGCCCCCTCTTCTATAAAAAAAAAAAAAAAAAAAAAAAAAAAGGTCACTGATAAAAGACGCAAAGATAAAATAATTGAAACTAACTTTAGAATAAGGCATTATTTTATGCATAGATTTTTCGTTTTCCTCGGCCCTTTTTTGTATAATCAAGTCAATGCAATTTTGTACATATTATATCCATTAAAAATGGCAGACTCTAAAAAGGTAATTCGAACATGGTTACAAAATTTGTCATACGATGATACGGAGAAGCTGCTGATTGTTTTAAGTTAATTAATATCATAAGTAAATTAATGATAATATATTTTACCCAAATAACCCTTATTAGTTAGTACGTTATTCATTTTATATAAGAAACAGAAAATATTTTTTAATGTATCTTTTAGCACATACACCTGAGATTCAGATTTATCCTAGTTCAGGTGCCTGTTATTGTAGACTATTTTTAAGTTAAGACTTATTGGAATAATTTGTATAGTTTATCAAAATAAAAAAAAACAATCAAAATAACTATAATGAGTTAACTATCTGGTATAATAATAATGTGCGAACATTATACTAACTGAAATATATGTACGAAAGTAACGATCAAAAACTGCGGTCGTAGTTGACGATGCTCTAGCACGGCATATATAATATAGCAGCGCATTATACGGCAATCGATGCACAGTCACAGTACAATAGTATCGAAACGACCCAGCGCGCGAAATCAACTGACGCAATGATCGCAGATGGTCGGCGCACGTTGGTAACGATTCAAAAAGTAAAAATAATACATAGTATAGTTTAAGAAAATGTTGATGATTATTTTGGTATAAATTTTACGTCAAAATGATGTAGAACTTTGGAGATATTGGGGCTTGTATCGAAGCTTTTTCGGTGTATAATTGAATCATGACGATTTTTATTCCTTTACGTGAAAGGTATTTAACGGAAATTTATTTTATGATTATTAAAGTATAGGATATTTCTGAGATAAAAATATTTTTTGATGGTCGATATTCAATAGATTCTACAGAATAGTGCACCCAAATCATGTCTCCAACGCGCTTGGCATGCTTGGTAATTATGGCAGAATCCCCTATAATTTAATCTAGGTATGGGGGAGGCCTATATTCAGCCTTCGTTTTTGATAGGTTGTAATAAATGAATGATGGGTGAACGTAATCTAAGACGTTCATTACACACTCATGCAGGTGTCAATCAATTCTATCAATCATTGTTGATATAAAGCGGATGGTGACTGATATCCGTACATTACGCGCTCATGCAGACGTCAATCAATTCCATCAATCATGATTGATATAAAACGGATGGTGACTGATAGGCGTACATTACGCGCTCATGCAGGTGTCAATCACTGCATTACACGGTAGGTTGTACGTCAATCACAACCGTGATTGTTGTAAAACTGACAGCCTGCATGAGCGTGTAATGTACACCTAAAACCATCTTTCACAGACAAACGAAGGCACGGACACAAAAGTTTATACTTATTAAAAAAAAGTATGCAATTTCGCTTAATTTGGTACAAGATAATAATATTGCAGTCGACAGAAATATTCAAAATCTTATGTTATAACATACAAGGAAAGATGTTGTAGAAAGCTTAACTTTAAATAAGTCATTAGTTCAGCTTCATACAAATTACGGTCAACCGACTTACTTTGCAGGTTATATATATATTATATTCTAAACGGGTGTCAATAATGAGGAGCTAAGCACTCGCTGTAAATTTCACAGTATGCGAGCAACCCGGGGTTCGATCTACGCCGGCACCAATAAAATTGTTTGTTTCAATTTTAAGTGCTGATTTATCACGTGTTCAGTGGTGAACGAAAACATTGTGAGGAAACCTTTAACTTTATGTACTAGCCGTTCGACTTCCGCGCGACTTAACCCCATATGTCACTTAGGGTATAATGTATTTTTGCGCGGCACCCTAATTCTTTTTAAAAGTAGCCTAAGTTACTACTTATAACTTCTCCTATCTGGTGAAAGCCCCGGTAAAGTCGGTCCAGTAGTTTCAGTGATTAGCCGGAACAAACAGACCGACAGAAATAAAACTTCAAAAATGGGGTTTGTGTTTTTTTTATTTTGACATTACAAACTTACACTTTATATATATATATATATATATATATATATATATATATATATATATATATATATATATATATATATATATATATATATATATATATATATATATTACGAGTATCTGAATATACAACATATTCAGATACTCGTAATATTGTATTTTGATTCGTCTTGTGCCTAGACCTAGACGAACAACTAGATTCTACTTGCTTCAAGGTACACTACTTCATTGTTTCTTTATTATAGCTATAGAAAGTTGCTTGCTTATTATACAAATTACTATATTTTATGATTCAAATATTCTTCTTCGATTAAAGTAGTTAACTCTCAAATACGTTAGAAATATTTTATTAATACACCTGCGGAAGGGCTTATTACTCTATCTACGGCTGTTATTGCATGAAACTATAGGCAACCGATGGATGCAGGTGGCTCAGGAACGCACTTTGTGGCAATCAATCGGGTAGGCCTAAGCAAAGAAGTTGTGATGGACTGTAATAGCAGTAGTAGTAACATTAATATTGATCTAGTGGCCGTAAGTCTGGTTGCTGATCATGAGGTGCTGGGTATGAATCCCGGGTCGGGTCAAAATCAGTTTTTGGGTTACTCTGTCAAGACATTTTTAGTAGCAGCCGGGAGTCAGGAAAATAGCGGTGTTTTTATCCTCGGAAAACACGTAAAGCCGTAGGTCCTGCGCCTGATCTCTCTCCGGTCGTGTTGGATTACCGTCCTATCGGACTATGAGAGTGAGGGAATAGTGTTCTACGCGGATGGCTAGTCTCCTATGTCCTTTAATTTTAATCTCACCAAATCCTCTAAAATATAAAACTGGAGCTGGCAACCCTAGGACTACGTAGTCCACTCGTAGCCTTACGAATATATAGAAGGGATAAACTTTAAAACAAACCAATACGATCGATATTCCTTCACTTGCTTTATGGACTACGTTCCGGTATTATGAAAGTGAAAATTAAACATGGCTTGCACTCTCCCAACTAGTATTCTAGCACCGTGTTAGCAGTCGATTAGAAATTTCTAGAAGTCTTATATATAACATTTAAAACATTCATTATACGTGCCAGAAAAATGTTTCATCTGTTGCTACACTTTGTTTCTCATAGGGAATTAGTGATATGCCCCGGCTTCGACTCCACCGAGTCAGTACTTCATTCTTAGGGCGATGTTTACGTTTTTACAACAAAATCCCTGAAAATATACAAAATTTGACATGCACAAAGTTCAAAAACTTTATTAAACTATATTTGTATAGAAAGGATTATTATAATATTAAGAAATTTATGGATGATAATAACCCCTAGGAGGGGTAATCGCTACCTAGATATTTCTAATTTTTTATGTGTTATTTGTAAGCTGTTTGTTTTAAAAGAAAGTCCCACTGGGTTTCTTGCTGGTTCTCCCCAGGACAAAGGTTTTTTTTACGAACCAGTGGTAAATTAAAAAAAATACTTTCAATAAGTACCTCTTATTTATAATCTATATTTAATTTAAAAAATCTGTTTCTGTTTCTTCGCTCGGGTGGTATTTGGATTCTACAACAGCGACATCTACCGGGTTCAGTTATGGCTATACCTTACGGCTATACTTACCTATAATTACGGCTATACCTTCGCATAAGTGTAGGCACTAAGTTGTCAAAGTTTTAGCGCAATGTGATGAACGGTATGGCAGCGCATAAAATACAAACGAACAAATATAATTTTTTATATATTAGATGACGAGGATTTAAGACTTTAATTTTCTACTAGTGACGAGGCATTCCGTCTCAGTCCTCTGGGCTGACAGGAGTGACAACGCAACTGCATTTTGTTTTAGTCCAAACGGATAGATGTATGTGTCTATGGGTTACAGTATCAACTTACCTGAGTGCTAGTTCGTCACTCCTTTTTTATTTTATTTTCTATTAGCCTTTAACAGTCGACGTCTGAACAAGGGTACTTATACTTATACATATAATTTGGAGGCTTTGCTAGTTCACACCCTTACTTTATATAAAAATCTTATATCGAAATAGGGCCACATTAATAACTCTTACCCAGGCCACGGGTGGATCGCTAGTCTATACATTCAAATAGTATTGAAATAACTGATTTTTATAAAGGCTTTACTACTAGCGAACGACCTTGAGCATTCGGTCCTATATATTATATTATAAACTCCACGCGCTCTCGTTACAATATTATATCGCGTAAGAAATATGCCCAAATTTTAAAATATTTTCTTTTTAAAATCGAATTTTAGTCTTTTGAAAAATTAAATAGATCAAAATGTTCATTAATAAATTGCCTATCCATTAGTTTCAATCGCAAAGTAAAATAATGCTTATTTTAGGAGGAGATGCATGGCATTTCTGTGGTTTAGTTGTAGGGAGATTCATCCAGTATTTACTTCTTTAAAAAAAATTGGACTTGGCTATTATAGAAACAAGATTATGTAGAAATTTAATAGATATTTTATTAGTTGATATATCTTTTTAATGACAAGTAGATAGCTCCTAAAAACCTCCTAATAACGACTAGCGCGCCATTTTGTTAAAACACGCACCATTACTTGAGCGTCTTATTTGTTTGCTTTTGTGACATGTATCAATATTTTTAAATTTTTTGTCGGTGTGTCTATCTTTCTTCCGAATTATTGTTCGGCGTGGCTGAGTTGATTGTAATTAAACTACACAAACAGACAGAGAGCAATACCCGGAGTGATCTAGGCTATATTAATATATTTTATGCGAATATTTATGAAATAATTTGCTACCTATTGTTGCTATTTGTTTACCATTTTTAATCTTAAATAACGCCACATTAACCACCCTATTAAATGTTTGCCCTAACCAGGCGAAGGCGGGGCGGGTCGCTAGCTTGAAATAATACTTGAATATATGATTGTTTTTCGCTAGCAGAAATGTTAAAAAGACCTGATAATTTTATATCCTAACAATATGACGTGTACACACCGTTGTCATAACGAAGGTTACGCGACAACAGGAAACAATTACGTGATCCCAGGTTCAAGTCTTGCATAATAAAGAAAGCCAATAAAACACCTGTTTAAAATAAACTTAGAATCCATTTAACAAACACACTATTTTATTAATTTGTATTACAAGTTACGTGGTAATTACATGCAACAGCTATATTATGGCTGTGCCACGAATGTGTCGACAAAACAGGGTCAGGACCATGCTCTAACAGAATACCAGCGTAAAATAGCAGCTAATGCTGCTGTGTTTCGTATGGTGAGTGAAGAGAACCGGAGCTTCTTTTTACTGGAAACGAGAAATTCCGTCTTAGTCCACAGGGGTGACAATGCATCGACAATTTGGTTCTTAATCGAGGACAAATGTAGATCTAGTAGAGTCTATTAGTCACAGTACCCCTTTACATTCTAGTAGACTATGTGTTCGTTTGTCAACCCTATTATTTAAAAATAAAAAAATATATGTCTTTTTATATTATACGAAACTCAATTGCTGTCCGTGAGTCTCACTAATACTCAAGAACGGTTCGGCCGATTTTAATAAAAATCTTTGTATGTGTTTTCATCATCAATATATATGTACTATGCACTAGATATGGCATTCCGAACACTCGCATGTTCAACTGAACTGTACTGCAATCCGTACACCTGTTATTGTGGCTTCGATATACATGCAGTGCGGAGCGACGCAAATAATAATTTTATATTAAATTAGCAAATTAAAATAAAATGTACGCGATTAACAATACAATCTAAATAAACAATTATTTATTATGACAATTTGCGCGCGTTTATATCAACTGCGGATGCGCGACTGTACTGTTTCCCGCGCACACGCGGATACAGAGTAGGGCATATTTTTTGTTTGGAATTTAGCTTCCCTAGTACGTAGTACATATAACCCAATGGTTTTAATGGGTCCCTAGATGGTTTCGATTCACATTTGGACTTGGTAGGTGGTGCTGTTGTCGAGATCTAAAACCCATCCGTGCGAAGCCGGACAGATCGCTATTATAAAAATAAAAATATTAAACTTATAACAAATTATAACCCCACCAGCCAGTACGACAGCGTGCAATTATTTTCATGGCTGTCCACAAATAACTTTGTACTTCCTCCTCCGGGGTACTTAAAATTTATTTTTTAGTCTAACTGCGCCTTAGAGGGGGAATCGGAAACACCGTTATCTTTATAAGCAATCATTTAATTAACGTGTAATGCCTTGCCAGGCGTATCAACTGTACACACGTTATGACTAGTCCAGTGTTTTTCCATTTGTTTTTCTTTTTTAATTGTCGTGATGGTGAACCACAGTGTATTTTCCTTTTTAAATAATTACTATAAAAGTACAATCAACTTAACACTAAATCGATTAAACAAACTTCTAACAATTATGAATTTTTATTCTCTGTATAAAAATAAACGAATTATCTTTTTGTTCTCCTTAAATTTAATTGATTTCCGCCAACTAAAAATACTTGCCTTTTTATTATGTATCATATATATGTGGTTATGTATGTGTTTGTAGGTACTTTGAGGCAATCTATGGGTAGTAATGATGATGATGATATTGGTAGTGTTACGGCCCTCAGTTGTCCCGACAAAATTCGACTAGACTAGGGCCCATCAGTAATCCAACTCGACGAGCAACCGAGGGTGCGGGCCCATATGGCCTATGGATAATTAATTTATAAGGGTTGGATAAGCAAACACAAACTTACCGAGTTCCGGAGGTAGGGTCGACCACAAGGTGCCGTCAGGGACAAGTAAATGGTATGTGTGAGTGGTGTAGGAAGGTACAATCACTCCAGAGGGCGTTCGCCGTTATCGGAACTCAAGTCCAACGTCACTTAGGGCAAATATAATCGAAGAGAACGCGATCTCCTCCTGGATCACAAAGTTTAGCGTTCAAGCGACAAAGCAAAATTCCTTCGTACGATATTAAAATTCTACACAAGCCACACGTCCACGCAAATTAATGGCAATCGAAGTTACATTAAAAACTCAACCTCAGAGAAAGCCTCGTTGTCACGTAGACGTACAAATTAAGACAACATAAAGGAGGTTGTCGTAATGCGACGTTATGATTCTTACGTAACTCCCGACATCTAACCGGCACGGCCGTCGCGTATAAACGAATATTCTAGAATCATAGGCGCGGCAGCAGGCCGCACAATGAAATCCCCCCCCCCCCGCGCACCGCCAAACCGGTTCCACGCCAGAGATCGTTACAATTAGGCCTAAACGGGTAGGATATGTGGATGATACATGTGTGCGCGTGGAGTTGCGGTGTAAAATATCCACCACCCCATACCGTCTCGTGGGTGGGTGCATTAAACCCTACAAGGCACTCAGTACCACATGCGGGATAACCACTTTTATGGTTCCTACAGCTATATGAAATACTAGCAGAGACATCTACTCGTTTTTAAGGGATATACCGAAAATTTAGCTATGACATAACACCAACAATTGCGTGTAGATGTCGTTATTGATCCGATTACTCTCAGTAAACGGCGAAATTTATACCAAAAGTTAGCGTTTGACATTTGCGTAAATTAAATAAATAATAACATATGGTTACATTAAGGTTTTTATCCGGAAAAAAATACAACGTATTGTAAAAAATTGTTTATTTTGCAGAGGTAAGTTAGTTTTTCTATTTCTGTATTATATTTATTAATTAATCGTATTTTTATCCGTGTTCCACATACGGTACATTGAGCTTTAGCCTTCCTTTTTACGAATACGCACTTGCGAGAAGTGTATTTATGAATACTTTTATTTATTATTGATTAGGTCGAGCAAACGATTGCGTGATGAAGATATTGAAGATTTCTTGGGTATACCATAGGGAAGTGAAGATGACGAAGACTTTTCTGAAGTTGGAAGTGATGAAGACATAAAAAATCAGTCTACCGTCAATTTTTTCTCTGAATCCTTTACCGATATAGAAACATCAACACAGAGATATCTCCGTTTGTTTCCCACTAATAAAGATGTTCATTCAGCGAGGGAGCAGTAAATAACAAACACTCAACCTAATACTTCAGGCGTGACTTCAGCGAGAAATTCAGGTGATAATAGACAATCACGTGAAAAGAGATTATCATCGACTTCCGTGAGTATTGCTTTTGCTAACAGAACTAGGCTACATGGCTCTGCATCTGTCATCAAAAGGAAGAAAAGGAAGTTTATTTGGAAAAAAATCTTTTCAATCATCACATTCACAGTTTACTGAAAACGTAAACTTACAGTCACCAATTATAGAGTTTGAAAGTGTCTGTCTGATTATGAGATTGTCACCATTGCCAAATATTCGAATGTATCGGGCACCTGTATTGGGTATTCCTCTGATTATGGAGACAATATCGCTAAATAATTAAAGAAAAATCTGCTAGCTCCTGCATTTCATGACAGCGCCGCGCAACCATCCTCAGATACACCAGGATATGATCGTTTACATAAAATCAGGCCAATATTGGAAACTTAACGGAAAAAAATGTCTAACTATCTTCAAACGAGAGGTACTATAGATCTGATGACGAGTGGATTTGTTCCTGGGAAAATATAAAATAAAAATAAGGACGAAAAAATGGTATTTGAAGCTATTTTATCATCTTCTCGATGCTATTGTTATAAATAGCTGGTTACTGTACAGAAGAGTCGGGGAGCAAAAGCAAACGCCAACCCCACTAAAGCTAAAAGAATTTAAGTTTAGCCTAGAAAAAATTCTATACATTTGTGGGCCTTCGATCAATCAACAAGAAGAGGCAGATCGTCAAGTTTACCTGATCAAATTGAAATAAAGAAAAAGAAGCCAAATACAGCAATCCCACCCCCTCGTGAAGTCAGATGTGACGGGTTTGAGCATTTTACAATTTGGGATCAAAAAAGGCAATGCTGTAAAAACTCCAGTAGCAAAAGAAAAACATTTATATCATGTGAAAAATGTCGAGTTGAACTCTGCCTCAATAGAAATAGAAATAGTTCCTAAAATTATTTAAAAGTTCTAGCTCCATGCCAAAAAAATATAGTTAAGGCTCAGTGTACCACATATGGAACTGAAATAAAAAACTAATTTTCTGGTAAAATATTGGGTTTTGATTTTTTTAATTATTTTTTCCCAGGTACTTATCACTGATAACATCACATATATTTTAATTAGCAACAGAAAAAAAAACTGAGCCTTGTAGGGTTAAGAGACGACAGAGGGAAACAATTCAGGAGATGGGCAGCGTTTCCCTAATAACGACTAAAAATACTGCGGCTATGAACCCGCTTGCCAAGCGTGGCAACTATAGCAAATATAGTCCTTATGAGGCAATCTATGGGGGAGACCTATGTTTAGTAATAGACTTTAAGGGCCTGCGCTCACAGACGGCACGGCGTGTCAAGGGATTTTCTTATGGACATAAGCATTTCCACCTTATTGTAATGAAATTAGGTCTCATTTTATTCCTTTATTTCGATACAAATAGCCGGAAATGTATTGCATGACTCCGCGGCATGCTGCAGCACGTCACGGCATTCTCTAGGATGCCGCGGTACGCCGCCGTATCACGTGAAGTAACGCATAAGTTACTTCATGTTGATAAAGGAATGTGACTGCTAAGTAATTAAAACAAGGTTGAATCTAGTTGCGGCGGCAATGTCAGCGACTTGCGCGAGCGCCCAGTATACGAGCGCGTCTTGACTTGTTTGCTGTCGGATGCCACAGGAATCACAGGATCCTGCGGCATACCGAAGTGAGCCTTGCTGCAAGTGCCATGTAGTGTAGGGCGCCGGCGCCTCTGTTCTCACTAGTCGGTTGTCAGATCTGATTGAAGCTGGAGCCATTTTTTGACAGTGACTGACAGCCAGTTTGTGAGGCGACTACACGCGATGGATGTCGACGAAGCTTTTATTTTGGTGTATTATTTTAGAAGACAATAAAGAAAAAAAGCCAAGAAAAATTGTCCGTCCCATAGAACACCTCTTTCCTGAACTGTTATTACGGAACACCAAACGTGCGTACAATATGTTGGGTACATTAAAAACGCTATGCAACAAAACAACCATTTCGCCATTCAACACATTCGTACCTACACTTCGTACCCTTAGTTCAGAATATTAATCGTAGCTTTTGATATAATGAACCGATTTTAATAAAACAAACACTAAATGCAACTCGAAGACACACTTTATGATTTTTTGACTATTCTTTTGACATAAATCCGTAGTTTATACGTGATGCGTTCACAAACAAACAGAGAGACGGTGAATTCTAAAAATGATAAGTAATGTATTTAATTACTTATTTTTATTTTCTCTCAATCACTTTTGTTATTTTGTTACAAAAATATAAAATGTACAGACATGTGCAATTTACGTTTTTATTATACAGATTTTTAAAGGTAAAGAATAAAAATCTTTTTTTTTACTGTACACAATGAGAATAACGCTAATCAATAATCAGATAACTAATTTTAAAAAAGAATTCCATGTTTTTAAAATAAAACTAATTTGAATTTAGAATACCTCATAAAACAAAAATTATTTTGATTTGAAATCATTACTGCAGAATAGAAATTTCATAGGTAAAGAAAAAAAAACTATTAAAGTGCTTTAAAATGTTTTTGTTTAAAGTAAACCAAAAACTAGTTTAAGAATTAGGCACGCCAGAAGCTTTGCAGATTTTAAAGTTCAACCGTTAACCGTTACCCGTAATGTTGGGAAGGATGTCAATGAAAGAGAGACGTGTTTCTCTACTCAATACTTTAATTATACTGCTCTTATTCTAAACTTAACACAAATATATATTGACGTGGGGCTGCACTACACTACAGTTTCAAATAACAATTAACTCCGAAAATCCAAATCGAGTTCTACAGATGATATAATCAAAATTTAATGAGAAATAGGTCGTGTAGGTTTTTATGCATTCAATTGCTTTGCTATCCTCCAATCTGAGATGTGTCACATTTTACTATCATTATTACAATAAAATCTGGCTGGTAACGGACTATTAAATCAAATACGAAAGTAGTAGAGCCACGCTGTAGATATCTTATGGTTGTAGCACGAATGGGTCGGCTCGACCGGGAAAAGGACCACGCTCTCACAGATTACCAGCGTTAAATAGCAGCTTAATGTTGCTGTGTTTTGTATTGTGAGTGTAGGGAACTGAAGACTCGTTTTACTGGGATCGAGGCATTCCATCTTACTCCTTATGATTGACAACGCATCTGGGTTTTGATTTTTAATTGTAGTTAAATGTAGATGTCTATGGGCCACAGCATCCACTTAGCATCAGGTTGATTGTGTGCTCGTTTGTCAATCTTATTCTATTTAAAAAAATCTATTTTAGTCTTTAGAGGTAATAATGCTACGTCTGCACTTTGATTCCACGGTATCCATCTACCATCAGGTGGACTGTATGCTCTTGTTCAATGAAATCCTCGCTTTTTCTGTAAAAAAACGTGCGATATATCGGTAGTTTGATGTGATGGCAGTACTAAAGTGTTGTTGGTGGGCAGCTGTCGTCATCGCCGCATTCGGCTCGCTGGGCGCACGCGCGGCTGCTGGTGCTGCTGCTGGGCATCCTGTGCGCCGCCGCGGCGCTGCTGGTGGCCGCCGTGCGCTGGGGCCTGCCCGCCGGACGGGACACCTTCGCCTTCATGGCCGCCGAGGTGAGCTGCACTCACACCCGCACGCACGCGCACATGGCACACATGTACACACACATACACACGATTGTGGTAGAGCCACGCTGAAGCATTGCTATGGTTGTAACACGGATGCGTTGGCTCGACTGGGAAAGGACCACACTCGCAGAATATACCAGCATCAAATAGCACACACACGTTTATAACCTAGCTGTAGGAATTACCCTAGCTGGAAATTTTCCCTATTTAAGCGTGTTTGAGTTACTTGAACAAAAAACACTAATCCAATTAAGTGTATAACTCAATTAAATTTAGTCATACGGTGTGATTGACTATTTGTAATAAATCAGCTGATTTATCTGCGTCATTGTTAAAAAAATTACTACTATCAATCAATACATAAAATAACAATGTAATCTGTCAAATTATTTCTTCATCTCGGATATATTATACAATTCTCGGATATCCTAAAAGTAGACAAAATTAAAAAAATTAAATGTGTAAAGAATTAAAGAGCACAACACTGAGGCATTTTTTGTGTATATACAACATGTAACAAAACCCTGTCGTTCCCGTTAACTGCTTTATCAGAATCAATATTCAAGCGTATAGAAATTGGTCCTCCTACGCGGGCCCCATTTTTGCCCACGCCGACCCTAAAATTATTAATGAACTCCAAATAGTTCAAAACCTTTTCTGTCGTCGAGCTGCGAACGCACTTTGGTACGTCCGTAATGCCGACCTTCATCGGGACCTACAGCTCCCCACAATTCAACAATTTCTTAAAAAACTCTCTAAGAACTTCTTCAAAGCCTCAGAGTCGCACTCTAATCATCTCATTCGTGAGACAGCTACTTATGCAGCCCCACCCTCCTCTCGCTATCGAGTCCGCAGGCCGAGAAATTCTCACTCATCCCGCCTAATAAACTGTCAAACGACCTGAACTGCCTCCTGGCGGCTCAGGCCAACTCTAATTAAATTCATAATTAATTTGCCTTCGTAGGCACTCCCTCAGCGGCTCGTAGCCGCCTGCGCCCTCTTTTCCCAAAAGAGGGTCGCTTCCGATACGGCATAAGAAGCTTAAACAGCCAGTTGCCAGTCCCCAAAGGCGGTTTTTAGAGGGTATCACTTAGGTTCCCCAGGTAGGCAGTGAGTCCCTCGTAACCACGATAGACCGGCTGTCGTGGTATGCGTAACGCATTTTCCGCCTCCCTACATAAAGCCCTTTCCAATTGCTTCGGGCGCAAAAAAAGCGTATAGAAATATTTTTCTTTAGAAAGCTATACCATATTTTTTTAATTTAATTATATAAAATTATTTGCTAATTGTATGTTGTTTTATTTCCTCTAACTCACACGAGTATCGGTAATGCGGGATCTTTGACAATCCTCTTAATCTTCGGCCAATGCAGAGATAATAAAACCACATACAAAGGCGGCACTGAAAATTTCGGGAATCAAGGAAGTGATACAACATTATTATTTAAAAATGTATTTATTGCTTTTCGAAGTATTCTCCGCGAAATTTGACACATTTTTCCATACAATGGAACCAATCATTGAAGCAACCATTCCATTCGGAAGTTGGGGTCTCCAAAATGGCCGTTTTGTAGGCGTCCACAGCTTCTTCAGGTGATGAAAATCTCTGTCCACGCAATTTATTCTTTATTTTAGGGAAAGTATAGAAATCATTAGGGCTTAGGGCGGGGCTGTACGGCGGATGGTCAAATAATTCTATGTTTTCTTGCTCTAAAAACTCTTTTGTTCTGTGTGCGGTGTGAGAACTCGCATTGTCGTGATGGAGGATGATGCGGTGGTTGCAGTTCTCTTTACGGGGTTCAGAAACGACCTGTGGCAAACAAATGCTAGCATACCATTCTGATGATTAAAACTACTTTTACGGATTTTATCGCGTTTATTTTTACTTTTTATTTTTAATTCCCGACGTTTCGGGCGCTTTCCAGCACCCATGGTCACGGGGGACTGAGATGACTGACGTCCCGATGTCATTGTTAAACCCGGAGTACCTTCAGCTTTTTTAATTATTGTTTATGGTCCGATCTATGCAAAATGAACTAACTCTGTCTTGAGGTCTTGCAGTGGTATGCTTGGGTTTAGTTTTAATTTTATTGATTATTGACCTCAAGACAGAGTTAGTTCATGACATCGGGACGTCAGTCATCTCAGTCCCCCGTGACCATGGGTGCTGGAAAGCGCCCGAAACGTCGGGAATTAAAAATAAAAAGTAAAAATAAACGCGATAAAATCCGTAAAAGTAGTTTTAATCATGTGTAGTGTTCGCGTAAATATAAGAAATCATTATACCATTCTGAATTAACCGTTCTTTGTCCCTCAAGAGGAATAGTCGTAACATGGCCGGTTTTGGAGACAAACGTGGCCATCATTTTTTTTGCAACACTCCGTGAACGAACAATTTTTGTTGGCTTTATCTCATTTTCGAACACCCAAACTCGTGACTGGTTTTTTGTTTCGGGTTCGTCACCTGATACGATGTTGTATACAGCATTTGAGGATCCTGCGTGGAATCTTTCGAGATTTCTGCCGCACCAAGTAACTCGAGACGCTTTTTGTTCTTCACAGAGCGAAAGCGGTATCCATCGGGAAAACAACTTTTTTACACCTAATTGTTCATCAAAGACTATTTGTATTTGACTCATGCCAATATCTAAAGTTGCCTGAATTTCGCGGTATGTCACATGTCGATCATCCTCAATCAACTTACGCACAGCATCAACGTTTTCTTGGGTGACTGCAGTTTTTGGATGACCTTGACGGGGATCATCACTGAGCTTGACACGTCCACGTTGAAATTCAGCAAACCAGCGATAAATTGTGGTTTTGGATGGGGCTTCATCACCAAATGCAGAAATCATTCGGTCAACACACTGTTTTTGTGTTAAACCACTTCGAAAGTCATAATAAATCATCGCTCTTGAATTTTCTCGAGTCAATTCCGTTTTCTCAACGACTAAACAAGTTTGACAAAACCTTGTGACAAGACCGAGAATCTTTTTTTAAATAAATAAATGTATGTATTCGATTTTTAAAACCAAGGAGTTTTCAATTAAAAAGATTTTAATATGACAGGAACAGTGGAAATATTCCATTCCCGATACTTTTAGTGCAGCCTAGTACAATTTGCAATTTTTTTTAAATGTTTTTTTTGAAAAAAAAATATTTCTGTACGCTTTAATACTGATTCTCATAACGCACTTAACTGGAACCGCAAGGTTTTTGTTACATGTTGTATAATATTATATACATGCACATGTTGAAAATGTGTGTCCGTGATTAATAAAATTACCTCAGTCCCATCTAGCGACACCTGGTGAGTGTAAAATTATTAGTCCTCATTGTAGTTTGTGCGTGTGTGCGCAGTGCGCGCTGGTGTGCGTGTCGGCGCTGCACGTGGTGGCGCGCTCCGTGCTGCGCGCGCGCGACGCTGACGCCGCGGGGCCCGCCGCCTACTACACGCACCTCGTCTTCGACGTGAGTACCTCGCCAAGCCGCACTTCACCCTCATATGTGCTAGAGCCAGACACTTCTACGTATACTACTAGTCTGCCAATTCGGAACAAAAACACCTCATCTTGCATACTCTTACCTTTACACGTGATGGA